>BJCN01337440.1:4660-33298 GCA_018326445.1 Flaveria brownii
TGAGCTTGAGCTTGTTAATTGTCTCTTTATTTCTGTTACTTTAATTATTGTATCTAATTTCTGAATTAGACTTTGTGTAATTCAAGTTGTATTTGGGTGATTATGCAAGTTATGATAATATTATAAGCACAATAAATTGGTATCAATCCTAACAATGATTTATTTCATTAAAAATCAATGTTTAAAAGACCAAAATTAGAAATTATTAGTTTGCAAACTACATTTTCCAACTACACAGTACATGAACCTTTTATTTTTCTAATACTATATAAATTGCACAACTCGCTGCATCGTGCGAACTCACCACTAGTATTATATATGTATTAGATGAGAATCCTCTCTAGCAAAAAAGTCCGTGTGTTACTATTAGGCCAATTTCTCGTAACAAAAACATGTATTTGTTTATCATGTGTAAATCATTTATTAAGTCTTAAAATTTTAACATTCAACACAAATCATTGTCTTCATATCCACAATCCTTTATTATCAAATTCATTCTCTTTTTTAAACCTTCATTTATCAAAGCCCCTAGCACATTGTCATCTAGTGATAGTTTTGTTCATGATATCTTTAGATATCTAAGTTTAAAGTTTAATTCTTACTCAATAATAGTGAGTTTTCTCATAATTTCAGATGATTCAAATCTAAAGCATTAAAATGAACAATTAATATTCCATTTTATTAAAACTTAAGAGCTGTTTGATAATCTCTGAATAATTAAATGCTGAACTAGTAACATGTCTGAACCATTAAAAGATCTGAACCATTAAGAGCTACTATATCATTTAACTATTCAAAAACAAATGTCTGACTAATTAAGATAAAATGTCTTAACTATTCAGACTCAAATAATGCTTAACCATTCAGAGATAAATGTCTGAACTATTCAGATATTTACTCACAAAACAAACAGTTTAAACCATTAAATATTAAAACATTCAGATATATCTGAACCATTCAAAATTTATAACAAACAACCCTCTACTCAGGTATGCAATATTTAATTTCAAACGTCCTTAAAATATTAAACAGAAAAAAAAGGCTAAATCAGGGGAGAAATACTGGTGGTGCACACCCAAAAAAGTTCGAAAACACCTCCACACGCTCTTGCCCACTCACTGGTCTGAATTTCGCAGAGATGAGTGAAGAGGTGAAGAGATCTTCGTCGGCGGATGATCGGAAAACCACCGCATCGGCGTTATCGACGTCTTCTTCCGGCAACCGAAAAGTCGTAATCAAAAGTGCCGACATGAAGGAAGAAATGCAAAATGAGGCCGTGAATATCGCCATTTCCGTAATCAATCCACCTTCCTCTTGTTGATTCATTGTGTTCTTCTCGATGCTTGAATCTGTCACCTCACAGTTCGTTTCTCGTTACTTTAATTTGTATGAATTTACTCGTTTGTGTAATCGGAGTTTGGTTGTGTGTGCAGGCGTTTGAGAATTGCAGCGTGGAGAAGGATGTGGCGGAGCAGATAAAGAAGGAATTTGATAAGAATCATGGACCTACTTGGCACTGTATTGTCGGCAAAAACTTTGGTAATCTCCAATTTTGTTAGAATTCATGATTCGTTTTATGACGAGCTCACAATGATATTGGATATTAATTAGATTTTATGGACACTTGCATATTACCTTTTTGTTGATCTGATTGATTGCTTGAGTTATCATGCTTTCAGATGTTTGTTCAGTGAGTATTGTTGATGGTAGTTTGATTTTGATTTTGAAATCTAGATCTATTAATCTAGGCTGAAATCAGTGACTTGAAAAGTTACGATTTTAATGGATTGTGGATTTATAAATGTGGTGCAAAATAGAGGTATGATGAACGTGATTCTGTTGTGATTATATAGATTTCATCTTGTCATTTGTGCAAGGAAACAATATATGAAAGGAATGAAATGTGAAGAGATTACTTTAATCTTTATCCAGTTCGTCATCACCACTGTGGACAGTGATATAGATCCAAATTCAGATTTTCTGTCACAAACATTGTCTTTGATTTGCTGCGTTGATCGTGTGAAGATGTTATCTGAAATGGATTAAACTATGCATATGTATATATGGAACATGCTTTCTAATTGAGCTTTATTGAAATTTGGTAAATTGCTATGAAGTTATTGTGCATTACCTCATAAACAACCTATATATACACAAAATTTACATAAACCTATACATGTGTATGCAAACACCCAGATGTCTAGTAGTGGTTTCTGTATGCGTGTAAAAATCCGCAAGTATCCTAATCCATGCCACTGGAGTTGTTTATTGCAACTTATTGGGGAAATTGTGTTCAGATGCTATTTCTCGAATATGAACATTAGAAGGTAAAATCAATTAAGAGGTAAAATAACATGTTTATCATGTTAGTGCTTATAGGGATATGATGTGTGTGTATCACAATATCGCATATTTGCTTGGTGCATTATTGAACAATAAGCTAACATGACAACTTGTTACTATCAAGTTGAAGGTTAATTTAGTTTTAATCCACAATTGACATGACCAGTACTAGTTGATTGGGCATTCAGATAATAGATATTTTCATCCTTTTTAGTCAGCTTAGAATCTCTGTTATAAACCTTGCACATAGTTGAAACATATACACCATTATGTCTCTTTCCGTTATATAATTCCACTGGAGATTCATATGCATTTATTTTTTAGGTTGTATACTTGCACCAGTCTTGAGTAAGCAATGGTAATTGGATGCTAGAAGTAGAGTCCATATACAGAAACTGTTAACTCATGAAAATTTAAATGATATTGTTACAATGCCGCACCAGTTACCAAAATCCTAATACCTTATGATAGTTTTTTAAAAGTTGGGTTTATGGGAGAATCAAAATGAGGATAACACAAACATAGTTTGAAAAAGTCAAATACCAAGAAACTTGATTAAGCATGTGCTTTTTGAATAATCTTTATGCCTTAATATTAGATCAAAGACATCATAAGTTGTTCTGTCTTATAATTAAAGGTGAAGAGTTATTGTTGCTTGTCTTTAAATACATAGGAGTTGAAAAACATCGGTTCCATGTTAGTATATCAAATAACGGTGTGAATCCAAAAACCTCATTTAACTTTGGAGGAAACCAGAAACCAAATGACTCGATTAATTTGGGTGAGAGAGGTCTTACGTAGGATGGGGAGCAATTTACAGAATACCCTGTACATATACACCATGAAAAATTGACCCCTTTTACTTGTTAACTAATGGAAGTTGGTTCTTAATATCATGTGGCAAATTGTGTTAAGGATTTTGTACTTCATGCATAGAAAGTGGTTGTTTACTTACTCATCCACTCACACTTTAACTAATCATATCTAATCGTGATTAGCTTTTAAAGATTTTGTTTCTTGGTGCTTAGAAACAACTTAATACTTAGATTCTTCATACTTTTGATCCTCAAATGCTGTTATCGCATGCTATATAATTTAGTTTATAACTTATTGTGACAACTAGATATCGCATGCTATGGGTCTAATGCTTTCCAATTTCCATTGGAATCTATCAGATTTGTTTCAAGAATCATCTTTTTTGTTGGGAAAACAATTTATACCATGCCACCATGTGTGCATACCTTAAACCAATTTTGGCGTCGAAAATATCTGAATCTGCTCATGTTCCGTTAATTACATTTCATAACCAACTTCGCAAATCACACGTCAGACATCCTTGAGCAAACAAAAACTCACATACTTTAATGTTTGTGTTACTGTCCATGCATAAAGGCAGACAAAGATTTATGCACCACCGCATAACCACAAATGTAGACAATTAATACTAAGCTCTTGAATGTTTGGTGATTGTGAGTCCTAAAACCTAATTACTTGATGTGAACTGCGAAGAGATTGATGGAGGTAAGTAGGTAACACATGTAAACAAATAACAACATAACGTATGGTTTCCATTTTGCAGGGTCTTACGTGACTCATGAGACAAACCACTTTGTTTATTTCTATTTGGAATCGAAGGCGGTGTTGCTGTTCAAGTCTGGTTGAGCATGTGATATACTTCTGCTGCTGCTGGAGGGGTGGTGCTTACATATGTGTATGTATTCTATAAACCAGTAGACGGTGACTATGCTCATTATGTATTTAGACGTGTATTTTGTGTACTTGTAGATATATTTGTTGGATGATATGGTATGATTTGAAACATTGTGTTTTGTTTGAATCAAAATTTAAAATCTCGAGCTCAGTTCTTTAGCTTAACGAAACTCGAGCTTGTTTCGAGCTTTATATCCAAAGCTCAAGCTTGACTTGTTTATTATTTATTAATTATTTATCTACATACATATATATCTATTATTACACATTTGTAAAACTTTACTTTATACATATAAAATTAGTTTTAGTATAGAATATATATTTATTTTATGAAATAAAAATAATAATTATATTTATATAAATAATATACTCGCTTAAGTTTGTTAATCCAGCCGAGCTCGGTATATTAAGTTTTGACTCGGGCCGTTGATTAAATGAACTCATATTTAGGCTTGAGATTAGGGTTGTATGCTAAACTGACTTATTTTTAAGCTCATGGTCGGGTTTGAGCTTGTTTAAAAGCTCAATTAATTTGAGCTTTTAACGAACTTGATTCAAGTAGTTCATAAGTGATTTGACTCGTCAATCACTCCTAATTCTAGTGATACACGAGGTTCATGCAAATTCTCTATTTTATGGAACTAACACTCTCTCCTTTAGTGAAAGGCAACCATCATCCGTCTACAAAATTCTTAAAGACTATTTTAGAGAGTTTAGTATTAAACACACTGATAAAAAGTAAAAGAAAAAAAACATGATGTCTTAATTCTATGACAATTGATCATGTTTCATAGGGGTAACATTACGTGTTTCAATTTTGAATAATTCTTGCATATATTAATTTTTTCTTTAATAAATCAAGTGACCTAAATGAAACATAAATGAATCATAATTGCTATTTAGAAAAAAAGTATAAGTGACTTTATTAAAACAATATTAAACTTGATAAGACCATCATCAAGGAATAAATTTTTGGATATTCTTATTTTCCCCCAATAGATCTATTGTGATCCTTACCTTAAAGGTTCTCTTATTATTTCATGATTTTATCCCAAAATACATTTTCACAGGAAGCCGATTTTGGTCAAAACATCTAAAACACTTGAAGCAAGGCACAAAGCCACAACACAAGTCACAAAGCCACAAATTCCTTTTCTACGGGGCCGAATCTCTTTGTATGGGCTCAAATCCAATTGTTAACAGGCCGTTTTCTCTTTTATCGGACTCCAAAATATATGATGCTCTGTGATCAACGGGTCGGTTCAGCATAATACGGTGGTCTGGAAAACGTCTTTTAGGCTCGTGTTTTTTAGCGGGAGAAAAATAAAACTTAAAAATATAAACGAAACCAATCAATTGATTTGTTTCTTGGACTCGTTATCGTAACATTGATACCATATTAAAATACAAATCGTACATTAATTGTCGTCATGATCCCTTTATAAGCTAATTTTAGATGTAACGTGCAATTATGTTCATCTATAACCGATTAAAATTTTATTGATCTGAAAATTTTTATTTATGCTAGTAAAACATTTTTTTACATCTTTGGTCTTAAAAAGCAATCCATTTAACATCTAAAAAGCAAAAACCGAAATTTTTTTTCCTGATTGTAATCGGGCTGGACCGAAACCGAGCTCATACCCGTGGTTTGAACCGAAACCGATCCATAACCGTTTACAAAAGAAAAGCCGTGTTTTCACCGGTTGGTTCGCGGGTCTTAACCGGGTCGACCCGCGAAATGCACACCCCTACTCTCTCGAAAACAAAAAAGGGGGTTTGGTACCAATTAACGTCTATGTGATCCCGCCATTAAATCCAAAATACTCGTTTTGTTAGAGCATTCTACTATCTTAAAATGCAGAAATTCAAGTTCTTCAATGGCTAAACGAAGGCGGATTGAGTTGATTTTGCGTATTTCCACAAGTCGAGGCCTATTTACCAAATCGCTCAAGGTATAAGTTATTATTAACGCTCTGTTTCAGTTCTAAATGTTAACACTCTTGAGTAACGTTTCATATGATGACAATTTCTTATTAGAATACGAAATGGTGATTCGGTTAATCAATTTTATGTTATCTCTTTGTTCTGCTTGCTAATTGACAGATGACTGATACTTACGCAGTTTGATGATCAATTTTAAAGATGTTATTAGGTTAAAAAGTGCACCATATATATGTTCATAGTTATTCTCAGTAATGTACAAATTCAGATCACGTAGATCATTTCAATTCATGTTCTGGACTCCAGTTTAGGTTATTCAGTAAGAGAGGATGAAGGGGACCAGTATATATGTACTCCAATAGCTATTGATCTACTTGTATGATAATATTATAAACTTATATGGAATTAGGTTTCTAGCCTATGGCAACAATAGATATTCATGGCATCATCTAAGTAATCACACTGCACTCTTTTATTCTAAAAGGGCGTACCTGGTGCTGCAAAGAGCTCCCGCGTTTTTCGCAGGGTCCAGGGAGGGTCCGTCCCATTTAAGGGAAGATGTACGCGGTCTTTCCCCCACATTTTGTGGGGAGGCCGTTTCCACGGATCGAACCTGAGACCTTCGGTCCCTTAGGAACAGCTTTTACCGCTGCGCCAAGGCCCGCCCTCCACTCTTTTATTCTAATAAGTCATATTTAATTTTGGATATAGAATATCTAGTGTTTTTTCGAATTTCAAGATGTAGAAGCCAAACTAGTTGTGACATGATTTATGAAGACATGAATCAGAATAGGAATGACAAACACTAACCGTCTTACTGTTATCACAGTAGGAATTTTGTTTGTATATTAAATGCAGTACCTTCTAAGACAACCAATCTGTGTCACTAAACATGTGTTTCTCTCCTTTTCTCTTTTCTTTATGTTGTTAAGTTGACGTAATTAATTTGCTTGTAGCCTTCTGTTGTTTTGATTGCAAGACTTCAAGTCAGGCACTATAATGTAGTTTTAGTTAATTCTTCTTTCACAGGGGTTCAGTTATAATAAATTAGAAAAGATTTAGAGGTTTTAATTGTGCAAAATAGAAGAGCATTTTCACCTTATTTTACCAATAACAGCAACATACTTCAAATTTATCAGAAGTAGCAGCATACATTCATCTTCTTTTACCAATCATAGCATCTTAGCAATATACTTTCATTTCTTTAACCAATAACTGCAATGTAGTTTACCTTATACATGCAATATCATGTAAAAATAGGGAAGTATGTTGCTATATTTTGGTATTTTAAACTACATTGTTATTATTGGTAAAATGTGGAAGTACGCTGATACTTTGCTCAATTATCCAAATAAGACTCTTTTATCCCTTTTGTGAAACCAAAATTCATATTGCTATGAAATAAAATGAGAGAGATGGGTAGGAAGGATTAGTACAAACCACAATGCATACCATATTTGTATAACTAAAGAAATATTAAGACAGATTTCAGTTTCTGTACATAAATGTGTATTAACTAAATAAACCCAATACCTTGCTCACATTCCATAATATGATACTCACTGCTTCTTCTCACCAACTGTCTTGCATTCAGTGATTCTTTCTCCCAATCTGTCCTGTATATCACAGTCATGATCGATAGAACACATGCCACCTGCGCTGCTAACAGCCCATAACACAACCCCAAGAACCCTAATCTCCACACGAAAGCTAAAATTATGGCTATGGGTGTACCCACCAAGTAAAATGAACACAAATTAATTCTTGCACCAATAGATGGCCTTGCACTTCCACGAAGAACACCAGAACACGTGGTTTGTGGGCAATTTGCCAGCTCACATACTCCAATTATGGGTAGAGCAGCCATTGTTAACTCCAATACTTCACTATCATTTGTGAACACTTTCCCCCATGCTTCTCCTCCAAATGTAATCCCCAACAACCCAAAAGCAGAAGTTAAAAGTGCCAGCCCAATTGCCACTAGTGTTGCTAGACGGGCCCGGCCTGGTTCTCCTGCCCCAAGCTCATGCCCAACTCGGGTCGATATCGACATGCTAAGTGCTGATGGCAATGTGTACATTAAAGAGGTTGTTTGGATTACTATAGCAGATGTAGCTAAAGCAATGTATGGTTTATGAAGATAACCACTTAAAAATGTCATTAATTCATACCACCACCATTCAGAACAAACCGCTAAGCAGCTAGAAACTGCAAGCCGAAGTAGCACCCCCCACCCTTCCCCTAGTGACTCTTGTTCAGACCATGGTTCTGACTTGTGGGTATGAGTGAAAAACATGTAGCCAAGAATGAAAACTGATGTACTTAAGTTGGTGATAATTGTTGAGAGTGCAATCCCTTGAAGCCCTAGGTTAAAAGTGAAGGCTAAAGTGTTGGTGATTGGAAAATGTAAAAGTGCTGATAATAAACTACACCACATTAATGGCCATGTTTTGCCATTGGTTCTTAAATATATGCGTAAAGGGTTTAAAATACAATTAACAATAAGATCAGGGGCTGCATATCGACAATATAAACTAGCAATGTGTGTTATTTCAGGGTCCTGGTGTAGTTTAAGCATGATTGGCTCAAGGTTGACCCATAGAATACCAATGGGTAGTGATGCAAATAATAACATGAGAATGGTTCTTTGTAGGGTTAGGTTAACCATATGTAAATTTCTTGAACCAAAAGCCTGGCTGCAAAGTGGCTCCATGCCCATAGCTAACCCAGATAGAACCGAGTATCCGGTTATGTTTGTGAATCCAATGGCTAATGCACCTCCTGCTAGCTCAAGTCTCCCTAGCCTTCCCATGCATGCAACTGAAGTCATATTCTTCAGATAACTCACCAACCCCATGGTGAATAGTGGGAAACCAATGGATGACATCATCTTCATTTCCTCCAGTACCTACCACAAGTACATAAAATCTGATTGTTTAAAAATGTGTTTTTCTAAATAGTATGGTTAAAAGCTGCTTACCATGGGCACAATGAGATTAATTTGAGTGTAGTCTGGCATGATTTGCTCGTATGTGTTGGAATTATAGGGTTGATTCACGACATTGAAGTCTTCAAGCATATATAATATTATAATATATAGATACACACATAAAAGTGTAATGAGTGAGATAGAGGACAGATGCAGAGTTGTCAGTGTCTATAAAGAATTTGGCATGGTTTTATAGTGGTGAAAGGTGGTGGGGATCCCTTAGATGTCAAAGAACCAGGACACATATTTTAGAACTTAGAAGCTAAAATGTATTTAGAAAATATAAAGATTAGTAAAATTTACATTAACACATGACTTATACATGCACATATACATTTTTTGGAATCTGAATGTGCTATGTTGGTGTGTTACCAGATGCATGTGACCAGCTTCAATTATATAGCGTGGATAATGTGCTATTTAATAATTGTATTTATAAAATAAGAATGTGTTGTTTATTTCAAGGACCACTACTGAAGTTGCATTTAGTAATGAAAACATGTCACATCTTCTTGTTGTTGAGTAGCATAAATGGCTTAAAGTGATGAAGAAGTTGGGAGTTTGGTTTAGGTCCATGTCATAGTAACCAGACATTTTTTCACCATGTTATCTCTGATATGTTTTACTTGACTGGCATCGAAAGTTAAAAAAAACTTCTGTTTTCATAACATGTTATGAACATGTATGTATGTTCATGATATGCTCATTCATATACATGCACAGTTTTGTCTCTTTTTCACTCTGTTTTGTGCTTATGACTTTAATTATCGAGTTCATTCTCTTAAAACTTATTTCTGTTATGAATTTTATATCCCTGTTTGGTATACCTTTATCTTTAATTCTTTGTGTGCGCGTGCACATGAGTAGTTGACAATCACCCAAAATATAAGAAATCATCTGAACTTAATATCTCCCAGCGAAATGTAAACGAAAAACCATGCATTTGGATTTGGTTACAACCTATGGCAAATCAATTGTCATTAATATAACTTAGGATGCTGATTATTTTTATATTTTTCAACTTTTAAGGAAATACGTGGAGGAGATACTACACCATCCAACTATATCCCATCATAACAACTCTAATGATATCGTTGGTTAGATAAACCACAACCATCTTCAATAATCTAACTCATTTTGTGGCTTTTTTGTCTCAAAGATTTCAGGCATTGCAAGAATTTGAGCCTTATTTAATACTCTTTCATTAGAATTATAATATGTAAATTTAATACCTTTAATGTCCTTAAAGTGGAATGATATCTTATAACAACCACTGCTTGCAACCCAGGTATCTCACTCACATTAACCACACAACTTGCATCCACATCCCACATTTCGTCTTTTTTCTTTCATATCGTTTTCTAAATTTTCAAATTTCTTTTCAATACAAGATCATGTGGTGAAATGATGATTTCAGGTTTATTTATGGCTAACAGGATTATTAACCAACAACTACATGTAGAGATTAGCTGTCGACATTATCTTGTCTTACCTTAAAAGGCCTAATATTTTAGGATGTCCTACGGAAACTGAAACATTTCTATTATAGGAAAGCTCTTAACTTACATTTACTTGTGTTTTTCTTATTACTGATGTCATTGATTCTGTCCAGAAGATAATCAAACATTGTAATCTTATGATACAGATGGAGTACTTTATTTGTGTGCTTTATATTTTATATTTTAATGTATTGTATTTTAATTTTAAAAGCCAGGCACTCATCATCATCACGTATGGTGAATGACGTGACACTAGGTGGCTGTTTGTTACCGCCATGACGAGCATCATTTGAAGTGAAATAGTCCACAAGCATATTTTGCTACCAGTGAGCGTCTTCAGGTGAACAGCTGTAGGTGATCCCACTTCCTTTTATTGTTACTGATTATTATATTTTTTGGTGAAAAGAAATATGATATCTTTTAGAAGCTAGCTTGGTATGTGAATTGTGCCCCCTTTCTTGCTTTGTTCTCCAAGTTACACCTGCATATAGGGACCAGACTGAAACATTATTTGATGGGGGTGTGGGGGATAGGAAAAAGGATTCTTCTTCAACCCAACACACACACCCACCCACTCAGACTCTCTATACATATATGTATATATATTGTGTAGATTGCACAAAAATACTAAACTGATAATTTGTTTCTGTACATCAATGGTATATGATTGTTCATTGCCCTTTATGTGAGACCAAAACCTTTAGTGAATGAGGTAAGTGTGTGTGTGTGGTCCAATATTCCATTTGTTATACTTGGCAAGCATTTCACTAGTGTACTTTGAGGATATGTGTGAGCTTTTTGCATCCACAACTGTACTCTCTCACTTGTTATATATGCAATGTAATTTATCCTGATGCATCCATGTTCTCATCACTTTCACATCCATGTCCATGCATACACATACATACATACATACCAGGTAGGCTTTTTCACTTTAGCTTGGGAAAAGACCTGACTGGCCTAAAGAACAATACATGTACTTTTGGAAATAGGTATAATTGGTACTTTATGTAAGGTTAAATTTGGAATTCGTTGAACACAAACATCATATACTGTAGTTTTAACTCCAGTTGATGGAATTCTGAGGCCATCTAAATTGTTGCTTGTTAGGCCCATGGATCCTCATTGGATTAACTACACTCTCTTTAGAGATGAATCATCTAAGTCTTACATACATGATACAACCACAATGAAAGATTTTCCTATGTGTCATGCATTCTTTCGCGTGACGTTGTGTTGAGTATACACGCGCGCTGTAATAAAGTGCCTTGGCTCTGAGGATCTTATCTTGGCCTTGGCTCTGAGGATCTTATATTGTTCTCAGATTAGTGAAAAGTGCCTTGGCTTTGAGAATCTTATCTAGTGGTCAAACTAGTGAAACATATTTAATGGAAGTTGTAAAGAGTAAATCTTATGGGGACAGTCCTGAAGTGATGTCATGGTTAGCTACTATAACTAAACATGTTGCGTTGTTATTAGTCCATCCCATATGGTTTTGAATGTTGCAATCTATGGGTATAATAAACTCAGATTCAGGTGCACTTGGGGTAAGACGTCATGATGTCATATAGTAACACCAAATCAAACCAAAAGAAGCGACATCTTTGTCTCCTAGAAGATGATAGATATGCGAAAGGAGACGTGTTCTAAAGAGGTGTTCTATAAGACATTCTCACTTACACTAATACTTTTCTTTTACTCGTCTTGACTTGAGCGCCAGGGAGCTGGGGTCCAACCTATATAGGACCCATATTATGTACATACTATATGAAATGATCATTAGATTCTTAGGATGTTATCCAACATCCTCTACGAGCTTAAAAACGACAAGGTATGATGTCCATCCAACATAGGGTTGGGTCTCACCAACATCTGTCACGTTTCCATCTTACTTCTTCCTACGTGGAAAGCAATTTAATTGTAACATGTTGATAGCAAGGGGTGATCCCTAATTGCTAGAATCATGTCATGTGATTTTGAAAAGATGGAAATGGTCATTCATTGATTACTAAAGTGAGTGAAGCGTACTTTGATAAAATATATGGATGAGAAGTTTTGATAGGGAATATGAAACCACAAATATTAAATGTCCTTTTCCTGTTTTTAGGCCATTACTCACCATGTGGCTTATCACATCACACTTCTATATTCTTCCTAATTGCTTGGAACTCCACTGAATCTTACAACATTATTTCATTACAATTATTACTCACTCTTCCAAACTTTGTAAATAATCTTAGTCATAACAAGATGAAATTAATAATTTTAACTTTGAACCTTAGCTCAAAGTCTGCTGCTACATCGGTTGTCGGGGTCGGGCCTTTGAGTCGTATGGACCGGATCCAGGCTTTTCTAAGCTTAAGCTAGAGCTGCAACAATGCAACATTGACAAAACTAGTTAGAAGGATCCTGATGCCATAGTCTAAGACCACCATCATGTTAGTATTTTATCAATAACTACACATCTATACTTGTATAAGACTATGTAAATATGCATATATATATATAGTCTAGAAGGAAGTTAGTTGCTGAGGTAGTAATGTCCTAACGAGGAAATAATGGGAATTGGGAAGGAAGAAGTCTGTTTGAACTTTGAAGGGAGGTTTAGGGCTTTTTATTTAGAAGATCATATGGGCCAGTTTAGGTCTAATGGGCCGTACCTCATTCGATCTAAAGCCTCATCAAATTTTAATTAGACCCTTGGATCGTTGGATAAGGGAACCTTGTATGCAGAGGACTAGAGGTGGGCATAACAACCGGGTTCGGACCCTACCAGGTCAACCCGACCCGGACCCGACCCTACCCTACCCAGGTATAGTGGGTAGGGTTTTCAAATAGGTGAACCCGACCCGAATTCATACCCGGTTTCAGGTACGGCTCAAAAACCATTTTCCCCACTAGGGATGTAAACGAGCCGAGCCGAGCCCGAGCTCGCTGAGGCTCGAGCTCGGCTCGTTTTGGTTTTAGGAAGTTCAAGCTCGAGCTCGGCTCGTTTATAGTTTTATTTATAAAGCTCGAGCTCGACTCGTCAGAAAATTTTCAAGCTCGAGCTCGACTCGGGCTCAACTCGTTTATTCTTAAATTCTTAAATTTTTATTTTTTATAAGTACTTTTATAACTATTTATAAGCATGATTTTTATATATAACATAATATATATTATTTAACTATTTTTTTCATCATAATGATATATTTAATAATATAATTTATGTAAACATGTATTTATATATATTTAATATGTAAATAAAAAATTAATATATTTAATATGTAAATAAAAAATTATATAAACAAAAAGCTCGTTTAAGCTTGCGAGCCAACTCGAGCTCGATATCCTGAAGCTCGGGCTCGAGCTCGTTTAATAAACGAGCAATAATTTGAGCTCAATCTCCTCGTTTAAGCTCGGCTTGATTCGAACTTTTTTCGAGCCGATCCCGAATAGTTTGCGAGCCGGCTTGACTCGTTTACACCCCTATTCCCCACCTCTACTTGTATGGAATAATGTGAATCGTTTGGTTGAAATTCTTTTCTTTGATACTTAATAGAACGAACACTAAAACTTTTATAACATGAACATAAATGTGTCTTGTAATATGTTTGTTTGCTCTTTGTTTCAAATATGAACCTGTAAGAAAATTGTTTTGTTTGAAATCTGTTAATTAACTAGAGGTGAAACATACCAATAAATCAATACTTAAGCCTACAAATTGTTTGACTAATTTGATTACAAGTTGATTTTTTCATAATACATTGACAAGGTATTTTCCAAACGTTTTTTTACCTTAAATTTCTTTAAATTTATGATGTGATGTTAACTTTGAACAAACATCCACCATAAACACGCCATTGGTAGGATAGGCACACTCCTATGATACTTTCATGGTTGTTAAGAGCTTGAAATATCACATACCACTTAATACACGATCAATCTGATTAATAAAACTACATAATAAACTTTACATTGTGCTTTATATATAAAGTAGAACTTAAAAAGAGAGTAGGGTACGTTGTTACGTTACAACTTTTGTATCGACATGCACAATTACATAAAGGATGCATAAATATACCTTCACAAGAACGTATTTTTGTTTCTTTGTAGTTTAATAAAATAAATAACTGTCACATATTTTTATTTCACTTAGATACATTTTTATTTTACATCCATAATTTTCTTTTACTCGTTCAACTTATATTCACAAAAATCAAAATAGATTTATTTGTGAACAAATTATTTTATTCAAATAATGGGCTAAAAGTATTATTATTTAATTAAACTGATAACTACACCTTTTTAAATATGTTCTGTAAAATATTCTGTTACCCCTATCGCCTCCAACCCGCATATAATTTAAAACTACACGTGATAGCGTAGCCGGTAGCCATATTTTTTTGACAATTTTTCTCCTACAAATATAAATGTACGGTCTCTTAATACACACATTTAACTTAATTTCTACACATTAATGCCATATTTGTTATACTTATAATGTTGGCTCGTAATATTTTCCAGAAAAGGTCTTGTTGGAGGTCCGGCAGTAATGCATATTTCTTTTGCCGGAGGTTGCCACCGTCCGCGGCGGAGGCCACGGTGGTGGAGCCTCCGACGGTGGCCCACTTTTCAAGTACAGCCCCAAATGTTATTAAGTCAACGTTTGACTGCTCTTATAAGGTTTTTTTTTTTTTTTTTTTGAAATATTTTGACGGTTGCATAATTTTGACATGGTGGTGGAGTGGTGGTTGATTTTATTTTTATTATAATAGTAATTTGTGTAAAAATAGAAAACAATTTTAGAGACCGTTTGGTAACCTCTTAATGATTATTAAAAGTTAGTCTCTTAATGGTTTATAGTCTCTTAATAGTTAAAAGGTAACCCTAATGTTAAATGGTTAAGAAATATCATTAAGATTTAACCTTTTAACCATTTTTAATTTCTTGGAGCAACGGATTTTAAAAAAGAAAATATAAAGAAAATCATAGGTCCAACTCCAACAATACAAAACCTCTTTTTATTTGCATTTATTTTTTTGGTAAAAAAATCTGGACGAGTTGAAATAAAATTTTAACCCGTTCTGGTTTTTAACTACTATAATAATATATTGATCTATTTAGCTAGTTAGATCAGGATATGGTCTATAATAGAAATAAACTAAATGGGTTTATTCTTTTTTTTCCATAATCTTAAACATCCACCATTTGCACTCCAATAAACCACCCCACCCTTGGTGGCAGCGGGGCGGTGGCGGTTGTGGTGGCATTGATGGTGTGGCGGTGACGGGCGGCGGCAGGGGTAGCGATAGTTGTTGATGGGGACAATGGTGATCTTGAGGTTTGGTGGGTGTAGATATTACAAGTAGCTAAAATATAATTATCTGTCAGATCACTTGATCAAACTGGATCGTGATAGGTGATAGCTTTTGCTACAATGTTGTTGCAAATGATGAGTTTTTGTTTGTAACACGTATGATTTGTAGTTGTATAACCACAAGGTGCAATGCTTCTCAACTAGCGCAGCGGTGGCTCTTGAACCGGTGGACACCATAATCGACATTCCCTTGGCACAAACCGGTGAAGGTATTGCGGAATGTGAACTCCTGAAATGGTTTGTCAAGGAGGTAAAATTTCTGTCCATTTAAAAAAAAAGTTTAACTTTTCGGTTTAGTTTCTTGGACTCAAGTGGTAGACACGTGCAACATCTTTGCACAATACTTAGCCAAGTTTACACAGTTAAATATTGGCGCAAAAGTGAGCGCAAAAGTACTACCACTTTTGCGCCAATTAGATTTACAAACAAAAACACATTGAAACGTATCATAACAACACAAAACTTAGCCACTTTGGCATCACTTGGTGCAAATCTTGTCAAATCATGCACCTTTTATGCATGTGAACCATTTAGACAAATCGCCAATTAAACTGACAAATAGAAACACATTGAAACGTAGGTGTCATAATTGACAGAAAACTTAGCCACTTTTGCATCACTTTGCGCAAATATTGCCAAGTTAACCCCTTGTAGCACAAGTTTTGTTGTGTGTCATGTTGTGATTACTGATTAGTTTTATTTGTCACTGAAATATGTGTAACACTTAAATTGATAAGTTTTTAATTTTTAAAAGTTGACGACTATTTCGACAAACACATTTGGTCAAATGTTTATTCTCGTATTTTCTCATTTTCTAATGGTAGGGAGATGAAGTCGAAGAATATCAACCTCTTTGTGAAGTCCAAAGTGACAAAGCCACAATAGAAATAACAAGCAGATACCAAGGAAAAGTTGTTCAATTTCTTCATGTTCCTGGTGACATTGTAAAGGTAAACATAAAAGTCAATCATCTGTTTCCATAAGTCAAAGTGTAGGAATACTACATTTAGCTTCTTATTGATGCTTCTATGCTAATGACCACTTTAATCTAAGGTTGGGGAAACACTTTTGAGCATAAGTGTTGATGGGTCTCAACTCCCATCAGACGTTAGTGAGTCATCGCCAACTTCTCATCCCATTGAACCTGTTATCGAGAGCTCAGAGTCAAGAAAGACTCAAGAAGGCGAAGCATTAACAACTCCTGCCGTTCGCAACCTCGCAAAACAACATGGGATTGATCTAAACGATGTCCCAGGAACTGGCAAAAATGGTAGAGTACAAAAGGCAGATATCCTCAATTATGTTGCTAGCATGGAAAACAAACCTGCTGCCACTGTTAAACCAACACTAGAACCAGAAGAAATATACCAACCAATGACAGATGACTCTCTTCATCAAGACAAGACATTGCCCATAAGGTATCCAATCATATCGCGTGTTAGTTGTTTCAATCGCGTTATATGTCTTTTAAGAACTAACTGTGATGGTTTTTGGTTCAGGGGCTATCAGCGTGCGATGGTGAAGTCTATGACCGCGGCTGCAACCATACCTCATTTTCACTATATTGAGGAGATCAAATGTGATGAGCTCGCAAAGCTTAAAGACGCTTTCCAGAAACAGAATTCCAATCCAGATATTAAGTTCACGTTTCTCCCCATGTTGATCAAATCTCTCTCGATGGCGTTGACTAAACATCCACTGCTAAATAGTACCTTCAATCTTGAAAAATATGAAGTCAATCTAAAAGGTTTTTACATCTTCTTGTAACTGAGGGCGGGCCTTGGCGCAGTGGTAAAAGCTGTTCCTAAGGGACCGAAGGTCTCAGGTTCGATCCGTGGAAACGGCCTCTCCACAAAAATGTGGGGGAAAGACCGCGTACATCTTCCCTTAAATGGGACGGACCCTCCCTGGACCCTGCGAAAACGCGGGAGCTCTTTGCAGCACCAGGTACGCCCTTTTACATCTTCTTGTAACTATATGGAAAACTTTTTATATTAGTAGAAGGGCAAAATGCACAGACAAAGGTAACAAAGTTCATAAGATTTCCATTTTGAGCAAGTAAAACCTTTTTATGAATAGGTAGGGGAACTTGTATTTAAGTTGACTGAAAGTCAGTTTGTTTGTTGGTAGATAAGTATTGTTGTAAATGATCATTTTCTGCAAACGGTTAAATTTATTAAAAAGTGAGCATTTTAGAGCATTTCCAACCTATCACACGTCTGTTAATTTGTTCTTTTAGTCCGCTATGTTACCAATGTTATTGATACCAATAGAATTATTCTAGAGTTCCAATATATGCTACCTAAAATCTGTTAATTTGTTCTTTTAGTCACCTATGTTACTGTGTTTCTTGTTCTTCATAATACTCATGGTTTTGGTGTTTGTGGCCATTAGGTTCTCACAACATAGGGATCGCGATGGCTACACCAGTCGGGTTAGTTGTACCAAACATAAAGAATGTCCAAACCCTTTCGATTTTGGAGGTTAGCTATAAATAAACTTTTCATCAATACACTTTAGAGTTATAGTTACACCATTTAATTATGAAGGTAGCTACAGAAGTATATTGTTCATTATTTTATCAGATAACCAAAGAACTAGCACGACTACAAAAGTTGGCTAAAGAGAACAAGCTTAATCCTGAAGATATACGCGGTGGAACCATAACTTTGAGCAATATTGGAGCGATTGGTGGAAAGTCTGGTTCACCCATCATTAGTGTACCCGAAGTTGCAATCATAGCCCTTGGCCGGACCCAAAAAGTCGCGTGTTTTGGTGAAGATGGAAATGTGTACCCTGTCTCACTCATGACGGTAATTCCTTTTCACTTGCTTTCTTTTATATTATTGAGTCTCAATTTCGCCTTTTACTAAACTAAGGTTGATTATATAACAACGAAGTGTCATAATGATTCTAAATGATATAAGGAATGTGTTCATGTTAGGGTTATTGTTACATTTAACAATCAACTTATATTTTTAAGCTAAAAAATAAGGGGTATTGATAGCCACAACCCTAAAGACTTGGTTTAAGATGTTTTTATGCTTAAATAATAACACGTGACCAACCAAAATCTTTAACCATAAAATACATAAAACATTATTAGCTTAAAGTTGTCTTTATCAAAACCCAAAATAAAATATAGATCGGTTTTTAACCATAAACTACCATCCATGTGAAGTTGGATTCCAACCATCACTTGAAAATGGTAGTTACGGTTGAATTATTAATAGCTAATAGTATAAAGTGCGTTACATAACAAACTATAGCAAATCATCTGAAGGTGGTTATGAAAAATCTGTTGTTAAGCACAACTTTATGAGCTATGGTTAACAATTATTTTATTTCAGGCATGATGTTAAGTTGTTTGTATGTGATACTAATTTGTTATTTTGTTTAGGCAAACATAGCGGCGGACCATAGGATCCTTGATGGAGCGACTGTAGCACAATTTTGCAATGAATGGAAGAAGCTTATCGAAAAACCCGAGTTGCTATTGTTGCATACGAGATAACCTACTCATTAACCCTCACAAGTGGTGGGTTATTGTTTGAATTGAAGATCAAGGTGCTTTCATGTTGAAGGTCGAGAAGGTTTCAAGTTAAATGAGTTAAATTGTATAACCAACAACTATGTGTTGTTAATGAGTTAATAAAGCAATTTTGTTTTGCGATATTTAAGCAACTATGTAATAGTAGTTATAAAAAATTTAAATATCAAAAATTAAAAAAAGGGAATAAATGTGACAAGAAGTGCTGATGATCACCATCTATACATATTCTCTAACGCATCAAGTATGAAAATGAATTAAATCTTTAAATGTTAATTTTATTACCTATTATGAAAAATGCAACTTCATGAATAGTATCCATGATGACCAGTGTTCTTTGGATAATTACCTAACCTCCACCATCGCTCAACATCTACATCAAATGTCAATGATGCTCCGGCTTCTTCTTCGACCTTCAAACCACCACCTCTCACCGGAACCCTCACCTCCGTCGGACCACCACTACCATGACCACCGACGGCGACTAGATCCATCAACTCACAACCATTAAACCCTTCATTATCATATCATTGTTCTCAAATCATCGAGATCCCCTTCGATCCCCCCCCCCCGCCGTTGATCTCCACATCTCTGGTGGTGTCCACGGCGTCTCCGCCTACATCCGGTGGTGATTTCATACTAAATCATGGAGTCGATACTGGCGAGGGCGCTGGAGTACACTCTCAAGTACTGGCTCAAATCGTTCACCACAGATCAGTTCAAGTTACAAGGGCGAACTGTTCAACTCTCCAATTTAGGTTCGTGTTTTAGCGAATTGCTTGATTTTGACGCAAATGTGTAGAACAGTAGAAGTTTTGTTGATTGATTTGAGCTTTTAATGCTTTGATCCGATAATTTTGTATTGGATTAGTAGTTTTAGCGCTTTGATTCAAGGATTTGGTGATTCGATTGGAGAATTTTGTGTAGTTGAAGTGACGGATGGTTGGATTTGATTTTGATAGATATAAACGGTGACGCTTTGCACGCGAGCCTTGGATTGCCTCCTGCTTTGAATGTGACAACTGCCAAAGTCGGGAAGTTGGAGATCATAGTACGTAGATTTTGTAAAGTTAATTTCGATAATTTAGCATCAGATTGGTGTTGGTGTTATGAATATCGCTTGATGGATTGTGTTTCTATATGGATACATGTATCTAATTAAAGTCTGATTGCTGTGTTTTAAGCTCCCTTATATTAGCAATGTCCAAGTGGAGCCAATTGTTGTGCAAATCGATAAGCTTGATTTGGTGTTGGAGGAAAATGATGATTTGGATGCATATAAGAGTACAGACAGGTAACAGTTAATTTTGGTATGAGTATATGATTTTGACAGTAAATTGATTGTTTAGATCACCGCTATCATTTTCCTAATTTATTATACTTTATGATTATTTCTTGAAGTGTACAAACGCCATCCAGTCCTGCAAAAGGCAGTGGATACGGGTTTGCTGATAAGGTTAGTCTCTTTCTATTGAGCTATTTTGGGATCTTTAATAGGGTTGGTATTGTCTTTTTCTTTCGGACGGTATTGATTGTAGTATCATAAACGCTATAAACATGATCCCAAGCAAAGGCTTGCATAGAAGGTGGACACTTTATAGAGGGGAAGAGATTATCCATATACTACTGATATTAATGAAGCAAAAAAACAGGGGACAGTAGGTCTCAATGGAGCAACAAGATTGCATTGCATACCAATAAGTGGAGAAGCCAAAGTGTTAGAACAGTAGTTTCGTTAGAAAAAGTTAATTGACCGCAAGTAAAGGAGACAATGTTTTAGTTGCATGGAGTTGTACATTATATTGTATGCTCAGAATGTCTCCATTAATAATCTGTTGATAAAAACTTGCAAGTTGCAACACTATTTCATGAAATGTGTATTTCTAATTTTTAACATAGACACATAGTAAAGGAGGTTTTGGTTTAAATTTGTGGGTTGGTGGTTTGCAGAAGCCATTCTTGTAGGATGCCACTTATAGCTGGCAGTGAATTTTATGTATGCCTTTGCAGGTTATCACTGCAACATTGAAGTCCATCACATCCGTTTTTGGTTTTCTACTAGTTTTACATGATTAAAACTCTGTATGAGTCATTTACTGGCTATGGTTTATGATCTTTTGATGAAAGCTATAAGCTGTGTTTCATTTGTATAGGGGCTAGTCACCACAATTAACTGCTTTAATCGTCGATTATAAGTTTTATCTGTCTGTTTTGGGATTCCAGCACTGAAATTTTTAACAGATTGCAGATGGAATGACGTTGGAGGTACGAACTGTTAATCTTCTACTTGAGACTCACGGGGGTGCTAGACGTCGTGGAGGAGCAACTTGGTACATTTTTGTTGCATTCAACTCTATCACATTTCTCTTAGTTACTTCTGTTTTGTAATTCTTGATTTTTATTCAATGTTCGCCCTTGATACATTCCGTGTTTGTAAAACATATTGGAGAAAGGTGTTTTCAAAAAGCAGGTCTCAACCTCCTCTTCTAAAATTGTGTTATTTATAAGAAAATGCTAACAATCACTTTTCAGCTGGTTTGCTAAACACTATTTTTTTACTAATTGCGAATTTGCGATTTCGAACACTATAATTATATAATCTCCACCAAAACACAATCCCAAACAACCTCTAATAAATCATCATCAATTTATGTGTTCTTGCTGACAGGGCATCACCAATGGCATCTATTACTATTCGCAATCTCTTGCTTTATACCACAAATGAGAACTGGCAGGTTACCTTATGAACCCGTACATAGTTTATTGATTTTATCTTTATTATAGGTACATTGCATTTATACATTAAATTACTAATTGGAGGTCACCTGTTGCAGGTTGTAAACCTTAAGGAAGCTAGGGACTTCTCAAATGACAAGAAGTTTATCTACGTGTTCAAAGTAAAGTTTCATTGTTACCTTTCTTTTAAGATGGTTCTACTTTAATTGTTTTTTTTGTAGGCTATGTCACTTATATGCTATTTATAATACATACTTTTTGGTCACCAGAAGCTTGAATGGGAGCATCTATCCATCGACCTCCTGCCTCACCCTGATATGTTTGCAGCATTTTCTGAAGGTGCATTTAAGGATGATGATGGTGCTAAACGGGTATTTTTTGGTGGGGAGCGGTTTCTTGAAGGAATATCTGGAGAAGCTTATGTAATACGAACTTAATTCTGTTAGTTAGTTGTCTGGAAACTTTGGTGCAGCTAATGATTATCTTAATTGCATATTCTAACCGTTGATTCTATTATCAGATTACCATACAAAGAACAGAGCTTAATAGTCCACTAGGTTTGGAACTCCAGTTACATATTACCGAAGCAGTGTGCCCAGCTTTGAGTGAACCAGGTCAGTAAATGATTTCTTGATTGTGCTTGTTGCTATATATATTTTTGCAAAAAGATGGACCTTGTGGACCTTTTGCATTACAATAATTCAATATGAGCAGGACTACGAGCTCTTCTTCGCTTCTTTACGGGATTGTATGTTTGTCTAAACAGGGGAGACTTGAATCCAAATGCTCAAGAGGTTTGATATTTTTTATTATCGTCACTTAGTTTTAAAATCATTTTGGAGCACTATAGTGTTTGCTATAAGAACTCACTCTTTTTGCAGCGGTCAGCAGAAGCTGCAGGGCGTACACTGGTCTCTATAATGGTGGACCATATATTTTTTTGCATCAAGGATACTGGTTTGTGACTTCTTACAACTTTTGTAACCCATCTTTTGGTTTGAGGATTTTTTTTTCTTTTCTATCACATGCAGTTATATATATTTTATATAGGAACCATGATGCTTTCAATCATCCATTAGGTTGATATAATATAGAGGTGGTAAAATGGGCAGGTTGGCCTGTTGGGTAACAAGTCAAAACACGTTTGAGTCATGTTGGGTTGACTTGAAATACTTTATTGGTTATTGTTACAGTTTTTTCAATATATAGTGTGTCAAATATGATTTACATAAATTCTACTACTCTTATCATAATCTAATTGTGTGAATGAAACAATTTAAGAGGCTTTACATAAATTCCTTTTTTGGCTTTATTGCCCATATGAATAGTCAGAGATCACTCAAAACCTGAAATGAGCGATGCACAAGTAAATCAGTCAAAATTGCTACTTCTAATATTATTAGTTCTAATTCAAATAGAAAAAAAGCATGTATAGTAGCCAATTGCTGCTAATGATTCTAATTGTGCTTGCAGATTTCCGGTTAGAACTTTTGATGCAGTCACTTTTCTTTTCTCGGGTAGGTTTTCATGACACTAATAAGAAATTGTGTTTATTGCTGTTAGTTTACAGTTTTATATCCATCCTAGACTGCCTTGTTGTCTAACCTTTTTAGCTTGTATAAGTGGTAAGGATTCTTCTGTTCTAAATATAAATGATAATTTAATTGGCCTTTGCAGGCAAGTCTTTCAGATGGAGAACTCACCAAATGTTTAACACGGGTGATGATAGGTGGTCTGTTTCTACGGTATGATGCATTCACTTGTATCCCTTGCATGTATAATTTACATTCTGATGCTATATGATGTTAATTACTACCAAGCATTAGTGATTCTTTAGATGTTATGCAATTTCTGGATATTTGCTCTACAAGTGGCAAAATGGATGCATTGAACAAGTTGGGTTTTACAGGTCAATATGGGTGATTTTTGGCACGGGTCAGACTGGGTTGATCTTAAACACCGTCTGTTTTTCTTTATGTAGGAATGTGATAAATATGCTCAAAAAAGCAATATTCCTTACATAGTTTTTTGAATCAAGTGATATAGGAGGTTGTATAAAAAGGCATTCGGTAGAATTTGACTCATTCGACCCATTTGTCTCCGTCTTCATTAATCTGTTAGAGATCAAACATAACCCAAATTGACCCACTCATAAGTGAATTGGCAGAGGTTCAAAGTTGCGACCTCAAATTTACACCATCTTGAGGTTTATAATAACCTTTGTGCCTCTTGGTCAAGAAGTCTATTCTTCTGGTTAGTCTCAATTATAAAACCGCGAAACGACATCTATCGAGAACTCATTTTCTCAAAGGAAAAAACGTTCGGACAAAGCAATTATCGAGAAAAACAATAGCAACATTGTTGGCTATGCAGTTTAGTTTAGATACAAAAGTATTGGAATCTATACATTGATTCTTTTTTTTAACAGTAAACGAGCATGAAAGTCTATGCTCTAGGATAAAGTTCCCTTTTGCTCCATAATTGCATACTGAGCTCATCAAAGTCGAGTTGCGAATTTTGATAAAATTAGACTGTCAAAATCAAAGAAAAGATTTGAGAATAGGGAATAATTATGGAATGGGTGGTATTAAAATACCTATACCACTTTTAACTAATCTTTTTATATTTTCAAAAGCCATTATTGATTTAAACTATTGATTAAATAACCTGAGGGTGTTAAGTCGTTCTCGCATTATTTGTTGTTTTGTATTAAACCCTTTTCTCTCTATGTATATATGTGTGTATGTGTACTATGCTTTGTCTTTTAGTAGTTATTTTTACATTCTTGTCAAAAAAATATTTTATAATGGGATTTAATGTTTATAAAATTCAGGGATACTTTCTCCAGCCCACCATGTGCATTAGTGCAACCATCAATGCAGGATGCTGCAGAGGAACCACTTCACATTCCAGATTTTGGTATAATATGATTCCAGATTGTATTAGCTATTAATATGTATAAGCTTCATAGATTGTTACAGGAGATTCATTTATTAAATTTATATTTTTTTCCAGGAAAGAATTTCTGTCCTCCGATATATCCTTTAGAGGATCAGCAATGGAAATTGAATGACCATGCTCCACTCATATCCCTCTATAGTCTTCAGTATATTCCCTTACCTAGTCCGCCATCCTTCGCTTCACAAACTGTCATTGACTGCCAGCCTCTTATGGTACTGTATTTTCATTACAAAAATGTAAATGATGACTATTTTGAGTCACTTACTTCGGAATGGGTCAATCTGGGTTGTGTTTTATCTCAAATGATTGATATGGGTCAAAACAAGTTGAACCTTGCCCCGAGTCTATTTTTAACTCGTACTACATTTTAAATCATTTTTGTTCATAGGTGTAGATTCTTTTTCCAATAATTTTGTTTTTATAATTAACGCTATCATTCAAGAAAAAAGGTTTAAGAAAAAGGAGGAAAAAGTGTTTTCAGGTCAGCCCATAACGACGTGACTCTTCTGTCCCTCACTAGAAAATGGCCTGTTCCAGCCTGGAACTTTTTTGGCCTGTTACCTAACCTGCCTAACATGCACCTCAAATAAAGAAGATTCAACGTTGTTATTTACTGTCAGTTCTAAAATACCATTATTCCTTTCCAGATACATCTTCAAGAAGAATCTTGTCTAAGAATATCATCCTTGCTAGCTGATGGAATTTTGGTCAATCATGGTGATATTTCACCAGATATCTCTGTCAACTCACTTGAACTCAAAATCAAAGGATTAGATATCACTGTTCCTCTGGTAAATGAGAGCTCCTTCACTGGAGCAAGGCTTTATATTGAGAACCTATACTTTCAAGACTCCCCTTCCCTAAGGCTCAGGCTACTTAACCTTGAAAAAGATCCAGCATGCTTCTGTTTATGGAAAGGCCAGCCCATTGATTCCAGCCAAAAGAAATGGACAAGTGGCGCTTCTCTTATAAATATGTCTCTAGAAACATATAATAACTCAACAAAAGTTAATGGGTCCCATTTACACTCTTCAGAGTTATGGAGATGTGTAGAGATGAAAGGCGTTTGTATTCAGGTAGCAATGGTAACAGCAGACGGAAGCCCGTTAACAGATGTCCCTCCCCCAGGTGGTGTTGTTAGGGTTGGAGTTGCTTGTGAACAATATCTCTCCAACACCTCTGTTGAGCAATTATTCTTTGTGTTGGATCTTTATACATATTTTGGTACAGTCAGCGATAAAATGGCCGTTGTTGGAAAAAGTAAGCAAAAAAAGTCAGTGAAGCGAGAGTTATCTGATGGTAGTTTGATTGAAAAAGTTCCTGGTGATACTGCTGTTAGCTTATCAATCAAGGACCTAAAGCTAACATTTCTAGAATCTTCTTCTTTGGATATTCAGGGAATGCCTTTAGTTCGATTTTTGGGTGATGGTTTGTTCATGGAAGTTACTCATAGAACCTTGGGTGGGGCCATGGCCATTTCATCAACTTTAAGGTGGGACCGGGTCCAGGTGGACTGTACAGAGACCGAGGGAAACTTGATAAACGAAAATGGTGTAATGGCAAATAACCATCTTAATTTGAGAGCAGTATTTTGGGTGCAAAGTGAAAGGAATTTTCCGTTTTTGGATTTACGTATGGTGCATGTTATTCCTTATAATGCACAGGATACAGAGTGTCATAGTTTAAGTGTGTCGGCTTGTATAGCTGGCGTACGTCTTGCAGGTGGAATGAACTACGCTGAAGCTCTGCTCCACCGGTTTGGAATTCTAGGACCAGACGGTGGACCAGGGGCTGGGCTTTCTAAGGGTTTGAAGCATTTATCATCCGGCCCGTTGTCGAAGCTTTTCAAAGCATCACCTCTGCTTGCTGAGGAGGTCAGGGAGAGTAAAGGTAAGCTGCCCACTATGCCATGCGTTTGCACTATTGATAGCATTTTTAACCCATTGATTTATTAATGTCTGATTTGGGTAAATGTGTTGCTTTGAGTCGTGTTTATCTCAAATGGATATGTATTAATATTAGTTACAAGGAGAAAGTGTCACACGGGCATATACTAGTCAGCCAACGATCTAGTATATTATAATTTTAAAACTTATATTGTTTTGACCCATGACACGACCCACCCATCTTGCCCCTTCTAGTTCTGATTTTGATACATTCATCTGAATTCAATTGCCAGAGAAGTTACCTTACAATATCTTTCATTTATTTTGTTTTCAGGTGAAAGCATAGAGGAAGAGAAGCATAATGGTTACTTACAGTTGGGTCCACCAGATGATGTGGATGTATCACTAGAATTGAACGACTGGTTATTTGCATTGGAGGGTGCTGAGATGGCAGAAAAACAATGGTTCTACAATTCAGAAGATTCTTACAGAGAAGAGAGGTGCTGGCACACAACCTTTGACAGTTTTAAAGTTAAAGCAAATAGCCGCAAAAAACACCTGACTAATAGCAAAAAGATATTGCCTGGAGCATTAAAGTATCCTGTTGAATCAGTGACGGTGAGCTTTTGCTTCATTACTTCAATTTAGCTTTGTTTAATAATGAATATTAATAAAGTACTTTTGATAAAAAGTTTTATACATGCTAAAAGCACATAAAACTACAGACACAAATATGATGAATATTTTAGAGCAAAATGCATCTACAGTTTGATTTCTGTTTTGGGTAACCAGCTGTCCAGCTTATTTTAAGCCAGAAATATTGTTAAACCAAAAAAAAAATTGATTTAGGGTAATTACCTAAGAGAAATGGTTTTTAGGTGTCACGTTAAGCCACATAGCAAAAGTGCACCACTATCAGGAAAAATGTTAGAATGGTAAAAGGTTACTGACACATCATCATGCTGACCTGTTACTGGATTTTGAAACTTTCATGGCTTGTTCTGATTCAAAAAGTTGATTATGTAGAAATCAAATCAGACAACGTTTTGCCTTTTTAATGCAGTTTTATATCACACCGATCTTGTGAATTAATATCTAAATTTCTTAAAATCTGCTATGCGCCTCAATTTCATTGTCAGTCTTTTTTTCTACTGAGATGAAACATGCATAATGCGCATAACTTGAAGAAATTACTTACTTTAATATCCTTGTAGGTTGGTGTTGAAGGCTTGAAGACCTTAAAACCCCAGAAGCAAAAAGGGATTTCACTCCAAAATGGACACGGGCAAACTTTTGAGTCGCATGGAGGGGTTGATCTTGAAGCTGACGTAGTATTAAATGAAGATGATGGTGCCAATGGGACGATCAAATGGATAGTGGAAAGTTTAAAATTTTCTGTGAAACATCCGGTAATTATATCTAAACTTGCTTTTATGATTTTATTTGGAGTTGGAAAGATGGCCGGGTTAGGTAACGGGTCAAAAGAGATTCGTTCTGAATGGCCCTTGATTGTTCATTTCATCAAATTTTGTTACAATTGTAATGCATCGATTTGTTTTTTGTTAAAGTTGTAAATTGTAATGGATTGATTATGATTACCAAAAAAACCAAAAAAACAAATGTTACTACAATTAAGTGCAAGTGACTTAGGAAGTTGTATG
>BJCN01337473.1:398-11321 GCA_018326445.1 Flaveria brownii
ATATTTTCATTATTATTATTATTTTCATTATTAACATTATTATTTTTAATAATAATATTATTATTATTATTATTGTCATTATTTTTATTATTATTAATAATATCATTAAATAATAATAAAAATATAAAAATAATTTATAAATTCACATAAAATTTATATTAAATTACGAAAAATTTCGGGTTGTCACACCTGTGGTTTCGAATTGGGTAATTGATGCCAAAAGTGTAGATTTTAGTTTTTAAATAAATTACACTTTAGTCCCTGTAGTTTAAATGTTAATATTTTATACATAAACTAATTAATTACAAGTTTCTAAGATATATATCTTATATTGTTTTTATTTGTTTACAATGTTACACTTATTATGATTATTATTATTATTATTATAGATATTATTTTTACTAATATTATTATTATTATTATTATTATTATTATTATTATTATTATTATTATTTTTATTATTATTATTAATATCATTAATTATTTAATTATCTAAATTGTGATGATACAAGGAATAAAATCCTTGTATTTGCATTAATAACAATACAAACCCTTACAAGAAACTAACGACGTTAACAAACGTTTAACAAAATTACGAAAGGTCACATGTGTGTAATTAGTCATAATGTGAAAATTATTTTTATAAACTTAAAGCTTAATTGTGTAAAATCCATTATTAAAATACATATATATCAAAACACACATCAATTGACTAATTCTATAGCTTTTTAGTGAAAATGTCTGAGCTAGCCTAACACATTATGAACTTTTAGATAAGATGTTTAAGTGTTACACTGACCAACATACAATCAATGTAATCAATAATTTATATGTATAATTACAATTTCATCCTTAAATCTATATATAACATGCATGGTTGCACCTAACATAACGATCATAAAAAATTAAACGTATAACATACCCAAAATAGAGTTTTCTAAGTTCCTCTCACACATGATATCTTGTTCATTACTAGTTCTAAGGACATATATAAAGTGTTAATATTCTTCTCTTGATTTTTAGTGTAGATACCAATTTCATATATTTTTTTTACGGGTAACGAATAATTTTTAAGCGCGGTCACCTGGGTAAACCCATTAGCGAAAAGTCACCCACACCCACGAACACAGACTGCGCTGGTGACCCGGCTCGCCCACCATTCCAAGGGAAACCCACCATCCAAAGGCACACTATGATAAAACCCTTGTCTCATTTGAAGCATATTGCACCTAGTGATACTTCAACCCATGATCTCTACTTTAGAAAGTCATAGGATGTCTCATCCTAAACCAGTTGATTTAAGACTCATTGGCACCAATTTCATATATTATGTGACGAAATTTAATCATACTTCACGTATTAGCATGGTACTATCATTACCTAAGACTGACAAAGGGTTTTTGTCTAGCGGTATCCAATTGTGTAAATAATGCTCTCATTACGAGATTGAGGGTCCAAGTCTCGTTATGTACAATGATGTAGTATCTATATAATTAGAATTCTGTTAAATAAAGAGAAAATAAAGATAGGATACTTGAATTGGTATCATAATTAATGGTTTACCATGTCTATACTAGCGCTCTTGCATTACTATGTCCAAACTCGCGAACAAATAAAAACCTTCAAATGCATATTAAACAAGTAGTTGCGGAACTTATCATACTTGCCACTGAACCAAAGTATTCATTAGATGTTTTGATCTTCACCGTGGTTATAAATACTTTATATTACGATTTCAAAGTATTAATCTAAGCTTAGAGCGGTAGTTTTTGTGGATCAAGGTTTTTGTGTGGGGCGAAATTAAAGAGGTGTCAATGAAATTGATCGAATGGTCTTCGAATAGGAGGGAAAGTAGAACTGGCAATTCTACCCTCAGTGTACACCTTTACATGTTCTCTCACATCAAAATGCTTTAAATGAAAATCAAACGACATCAATAGTACCACATTAGTACAATACAGTATACAAACGATTTCAAACAGATTAAACAAGGGTCGTTTTAAATGGACACCCCATAATTTTAAATCAACACCCCAAAATTTCTATACGGGTCGTATAGCCTCATACGCATCGTATAGGAGGGTCGTATAGCCCTATACGGGGCGTATAACCCCCTGACAGCCCACTGAATTTTTTCTCGTAGTCACTGTTGAAATTAGCTATACGCGTCGTATAGCCCTATATGTGTCGTATAGAGGGGTCGTATAGGGCTATATGGGGCGTATAACTCTCTGACACCCCCTCTGAATTTTCCTCGTTTTCAGTGCATTCGACCCTATACGCCGCGTATGGACTCATACGCGACGTATAGAAGGGTGTCGATTTATTTGGTGGGTGTCTAGATATTAGGACCCTTAAATAAACACCCATGCATGAATTTGATACCAATAAATATCAAAAGGTATACATAATTCTTTCCACCTCAACCTACAAGGCTACAAGTACATCTTTAGGTCTTCTTCACTTTACATTTCCTTGTCAACTTTTGTCTTTCCCTTTCTTGTATCACTTTTAAAAAAGATGTACCTCGATTTATATTACTTGATCTCATATACACTAATTGTTAGGTGTAAACTCAAGTATCACAATACAACATCATATTATGAGTATATAAGCCCATGGTGCCCTTCTTATTGTCAATTGATGATAAAAATAGAATCGCAAGTGTGCTGTCATTGAGCTTGATAACAAGATCATGAACTTGAAAACCTACTTTTATAAACGAGTAGAATATTTCAAAAAAGATGTTACAATTTATGAAAACTTCATCCGGTACTATTAAAAAATTCAAGTACTTCACTATAATCGCTCGAAGTTTTTTTTTTCCTTTAAAGTCACCCAACTTTAATTAAGTATTGGAATCTTGTATATTCTTTTATATATGTTAGCTTTTTGCAAGTGAAGTAAACAAAACATATATGAATCTTGTTTACCATTTGATGTAAATTTTATTCAAACTTGAAATAGGAGGTACTTATGAAAAAAATCATTAAATAATAATCAAGTTTCATAATTGTTCTATTCAAGTCAAATTAGAAAAAAAAAATCATCAAATAGTAATTAGTAATCATATATGTTTCATTGTCTAACTTAATTCAAAGAAAACTAACGTTATCAAAAAATATACAAGATTAAAACACCAAATGCAAGTTGAGTGACTTTAAAGAAATAAAAATACTTGAGCTATTTAAAGAAACACTTGGAAAACTTAATCACTTGACATAAAGTTACTTCTAAAATTTACTTTACCTCAAAACATGTTTGACACAACAATAAATATCACAAAATGGTAAACAATTAGATGTCTTAGATATGATTTGAATTTGACATGTACACTAAAGGACACAATTTGCTTTTGGATTCCGACAAGAAAAGCTTCTTTGACTCGGTCATTTATCCATGGGTTGCCACATGCTTTGGCTTTGGTCTTTGAGTTTCACATTTGTGGTAAAAAGCCTTTGCAAAGAAAGCAAAAGCCATATGTGGATAAGCAAAGGTGAATGTCTCTTTTTCGAGTCAATTCACAAGTAAAAAGAGAATCGTTTGCACACGCAAATGTCGAAAGCAACAAAGTGACGATGATAAACGAAGGAATGCCACACACTTACATCATGTGTATCAACATATCATTTCATGTAGACCAAATGTCTCCATGAACCAAGGACAATCCGACCATGTTATCTGATCTAGTTATTTGGTGAATCTAGACTCTTGTTTCCGCACCAATCAATCACTTTCTTAAGTTATTTGCGCGTGTGGTTGGGACCAACCTAACGCTACTGGACCTACGATCCTGCAAGCACTAATTTTCATGTAAACAGTGTGCCATATAACCTGTAGGTGTGACCATGGTGCTCCTAGATGGCTATGGTAGGATGCTTTATGTTGTGATTTTATGACTCAAACCTATGACTTTGTGGTGAGAAAGGTGTAAAGCAGTAGCAATGGTACGTCTTAGTAGTAGAGGCGGCCATTTTAAAACATTTCAGTATAAATACGAGTAAATTCAGGTTTTATGCTATTGACATGCATTAAATGTAGAAAACTAGCTAGAAACGGAACGGGTCAAATAGGTTAAAACGTCAAAAGTGGCCTAACATGTATTTAAATGCTTACAATAGCTTAAAAACATTTTATATTTAAAAGAAATTATCTTATCATTCTCAATATAATGTTTATGATTGCATATTTAATACATTTAACTTTACAAAATACAAAAAATGTTGACAGACCTGAAATTATTAATTAAATTACTTGTTTTTAATCTGAAACTGTTTTTAATACCCATTCTGACCAGAACCCATTTTGGACCGGTACCCACCTGTTCTAAGTAGACTACTGAATGACAACCGTATCCAGATAACCTTAAGCGGGTCAAACCGGAACAGAGTTTCAGAAAGATGAATAAATTGATAAGGCAACTCTAAATTTCAATATATTTACAAGACAACTCTTAGTAGACTACTAAAGTGTTTCTGATTAGATGTTTCAGACAAAAAAGCAAACTCAAATTTTAAAAACACCAACTTTCATGATTTCATATATTAATTTTAATCACAAAATACGAGAATAAAAATAGTTTGCATACCTTACTACTATCCAATGGTAATTATCTCTAGCTGGATCTTCAAGCTCCACCTTATTCCATACAGTAGTGTAACACCTTCCAGTAAGATGTACTGTTATCTATCAACACAAAGCAGGATGTGAAATTTGGTACGAGGAACTGGAAATAAAACTTTTAACACAAGGAACCACAAGAAAGTGTGATCAAACAGTAGTGACAATACTATTGAGTGGGTGGGCCAGTTGAGTCGGATCGGGTTACAGGTCACACCAGGTTCGGTCCAGAACTGGCCGGTTAGAAAAGGGTTCAATTTGGTCTGGTTAAAACCGGCCTATTAAAATAATATATCAAATGTGACCAAACTTATTAAAATATAATCACTGTTAAAATATCTATCCAACTTCTGAAATTTGCTATAAAAATCATTCAATTTCAATAATAATGCCAGCTTATGAATCTGAAAAATGTATGCCCAAAATTATAAAAATCATTCAATTTCAAAATTATAGATTGATCACATACATCACATGTATAGGTGTAGTAAATTAACAAAAAACTAATCATTGGCAAAAATCTCACTCGTGTAGTAGGATCCACGGAGGGTGAGATGTAGGCAAACTTTACCTCTATCCTACTATCCTAAGGCTGCACCAAAAGGTGTAGTAAATTAGATTCAACTGAATAAATGTATGCTGCAAGGATTTTGATCATCTTTATTCAGTAACGATTTTGCAAATCGCCCTTACCCCACCAAAATAGACAGCCTACAGGCTAGAACTTCAAAACTACCAACATGAGTAATATAGATAAGGAAAATATTGTAAGCAGCATACTAACAGTGCAGTGTTTTTTTTCCTTCTTCGCAAAACTGCCCATGAGTAAATCAAAGTGCATCAATACCAGACAGTGAGATCAGGTACATTACCAACCAACAAATTACCAACCAACAAATTACCAAGATTGCAAGCCCAAGAACTCACATGGAACTTTAAAAATAAATAAATAAATAAAATATGCGAAAATCACAACAGAGGTCAGATAGTTTATGGGCTTACTAAGGGTATTCACATAAACAACAAGTACAACAGTAGAGTTTTAGTATGGTTCTTAACTCAATTCAACAAGTAACATAACCCTGGCATCAAATGTAGATTTATAACAGCAAGGTCTCTTCTTTTACTCAATTTCATTTCTAATTTAACAATCAACATATTATAGTTTTCAATACCTGACATCAAAATGTTTGGATTTATACACATTACCACTTTGATACTTTTGTGATCCTGAAATCCCAATACGAATACTCTTTCAGGTATTATAGCACCATAGAAAATTTATGCAAACTTTGGTCTGATATAAATATACAAAGAGTTGGTCATGAAGATAAAAAATTAGGTATTTCATTGATGTTGAAGGACAACTATAAGCATAATTTTTATTAAGCACCTATACATTGATATGACCAATAATTATAAGTTTTAATAGTTCCTTTTGGGCTGAGGTTATTGTTATAAATCACAACTTAAATGTTCATAAACTGATAAACATCATAGTTGTCGAAGGCACACTCAAGGTGCAAAGGTGAGCCTTGGGCCTAGGCACAAGGTGCTTAATGGCTTTTTAAAGCAAAGATTATATGATAAAAGTACCATTTTAGGCTAGTTTACCCGTTCTAGTATAATTCCAGACTTATATAAGTTACTTCTGTTCAAGTGTATTTTAAGTCACTTAGTTTTGGGCTAGTTTAGTGGTTTTAGACATTATTTTTATTAAGCACTTAGACGATTTTTGGCCGGAATTTCACCAGAACTTAGCCTGAAAATGGGGCTTATGAAGCAACGCATCCAACAGACACAGGAAAACTGTAACAAGACATAAGAAAATCAATAGGTCCCAGAGTTCATTTTGAAGGGTTACCCTGTTCACGAATACAATTGGTGACCGATGACATTCCAGATTCAAACCATAAACAAGTTCTAGAGAATTGAAGGGTTACCTTGTCTGCAATTACAATCAATTGTTTCAATGTATCAGAGAGCGTGGTAGTTTCCAATTATGGTTGTAGTTCATGATGTGCTGCAACTTGACTATTCAGAAGTAGCTGTGTAGAAACTAATGTGATCAGAAGAAGAATAAAAGAAGCAGGCGTCTTCTTTCCTGCGGTCTGTTGGAGAGAAAAACCAAGGAAAGCCATTTTTTTTCTTTCGTTTCAACCCAGTTTGACCAGTGATATTCTTTTCATATTTTTAAATCTGCCCAGTTTGATCCGTTGAGTATATTAGCTAACCCAAAGCCACACATAATAATTTATTAAATGTCCAAATTAACCCATATTTAAACATGTGAGTCAGAATTGCCACCCATAGATGATAAATGGTCATGAATGTATAGCATCATTTGACGTGTCAAGACCTTATAAAAACAAGAGAAAATACAGGAATGCAATACAGCCAAGTGAAAACAGGAGTCAGTTGTTAAAAGTATTAAGTTGGCTTTTCAGTTTTATTTTTTTTTTTTATGATTTTTTTTTGTGTGTGTGTGTTTTTGTCAAAAATAGATATTGAGATGAATTATGTCCATGAAATTGAATTAATAACAAAAAGTGCTAAATATATATGCCTGAAGAATGATTGTACAAGTAGAATTTGAATGTTTGATGATTCCATATTTAGAAAATGACAAATTTACCCTTTGAAACAATAGAGGTAGGTCAGTAGCAAACAAGCAAAACTTTAAATCTTCATTTGCTTCTCAGATATGTAGATTGTAACACTATGCCATCCTCCAACTCTCTTTCTATCCAATCTTCTCCATCATCCATGCCTTCTTCTACGTGCTTTCTTTTCATACTTTTAATTAAATTCCTTTTTTTAAGCTTTTCTCTGATTTTATTTATATCTATTACCAGGCTATTTCCACATATACCCCCGACTGAAACTATCTTACAACTTGAGCTGAGATCAGACTTAACTATAATAGGCTCACCAATGTCACCATCCTCAACGACACTAACTCCACTGCCCGTATCACTCATTTGACGATTTGTTTCTCTGGAATTATCATGTACTTTTTGAATGGCCTCTTTCTTTTCACAATTAGACACCATGGTAGTTGCTTTTCTGATTGGTGATTCAGTTACTTTCTGAACCTTCAGTGCTGAGGTTTGCCTTTGGCTTTGGCTTTGACTTCGGCTTTGGCTTTGACTGTGTTCCCACAAACTCATCATCTGTTGGATTACATCTGAAAAAAATACCAATACACTCAGAAGCCATAAAAAGGCAATTACATGGAACATGACAAGAGCTAAAAGATTTCACAACTTGAAGAATAACCAAAAATGCAAACGTGGGCAGACACCAATTCATATCTCCATTCTCAGAATTCGTCTCTCCAAATATAATGATTATAAGTTTGATGGGAACACAATAGTTGCATAGTTCATATTCCAATCATACCTTCTAACTGCTTAGGTGAAACATCAAACTCCATCCACCAAGTCTTCCCTTTTGATGATGGCAATTTTACCTTCATAATCTTGGCAGCAAGAAACAAAGAACCGGCAGCTATATAATGAGGCTTGTGCTGCAAGCATAATGAGGTCCGAAGCCTACACAGATATTGCATCAAAATCAATGTATGTAGCCCCATATATATTACTGAAGACATTATTGTATACAACATACCAGTCATTCACAAAATTCCATGCTACTTTTACAAGATCTTTATGTGTAATGTCCAATCTTTTTAGGGCGGCAACAAGTGACTTGTATGGATGTTCTATATTCAGATCAAAAGCAAGAACATGCAAGAGAAGTCTTTCCCCAATTAAGATAAGTTCCTTCTGCTTATCATATATCTCCTACACAATATAAACCCCGATGACAGATTACAGAACTGGCATAGGAAACATGTATTCAAAAGACAGGTAAGGGAGTGTCTGTCACACCCGAATTTTCCTTGAAGCTGACGGGTCCCACTTGTATATTAACTTATAAGCCACGACAACAAGTTCCCCTAACCACCGTGGTGTTTCTTCAGCTTTGCAAGCAAGAAACATGCATGTAGTTGCAATCGTCTGTAAAAAAAAACCAATCACCTTTAAGTTGTACTGAACCTTTGAGATAGTGAGTTCAATGGTGATTGGTGAAAAGGTAACATATATTCACTAAAAATCCAATGTAGCCATAAATAAAAAATAGAAAGAGAAATATAAAAAGATCCATGGGATTCAAACGAACAACCCCTTGGCCAGTACTTGCAATCTAGGTGACTTAATATACACTTAAACAGAAGTAGCTTTCATTAGAATCTCTAACAGTTACAGCATCACATCTAGCAAAATAACAGCACGTACAAATCAATAAATTGAGATTTGTAAGAAAAAAAAATATTAGAGAAAAGTGTGGGCAGGTGTGTATAAAAACCATGGTTTGACTAGATATTATCTTTATTTATGAAATCACATCTGTATAGAGTTAAGACCAATATTTTTATGTTTTTTTGAACAGCATTTTAAACTACTCCTAATACTACACCATTGTCCACTGCAAGACTCGAACCCTTCGACCTTATGAGGAGAGGCATCATTTTACACATCTGAATATTGGTAGCGCAAAGGCCCTTTGGTAGTTAAGATCAACTTAGGTGACATAATCTAGTAAATTTGAAAAAGCTAAAGAGGTTAAAAACCCATAAATGATGAAGATGTGTGCCTTCAAACAATTGAGTTCAGTGACTCAGTCTACTTGATTCTATTAAAAACCATGGAGTCATGGACCTTAATGTGCAGTTTGTGTAGCCACGTATGAACAATTTCTAGGTCCATATGTACTTTCTAAACCCATGCAGGAATTCTTTCTTTTTTTAAAGATATTCTCTAAGGATTTGTGTACACTTTCCCGGGGTTAACAGCAAACACAGCAAAAAAAAGTGTAAAGACACCCATCGTCCATGTCTGCAGTTTCACTCAAAACAGCAAACACATCAACAGATCAAAAGAGTAAATTATCTGCGATACAAAAGAGAAGACGTCTAGCAAAATATTTACCTGCCAGTCATTCTTTGAATAGGACTGCCGCATGTAAAACCGGTGGCAAAACATCATCGCTGTTGCGATTGTTACCTGGGGTCTGAAGTTTGAAACAATAACCAATTTCCATTTTAGCACAAAGTTATAAATCATTATCATTTAAAATATAAAAGAATAGATGCAATTCAGCATGAAAGAAAAAAGAGGAGTAGTACCAGTATCCAAATAATCCGTTAAATTACCAAATCAGATGTTTCAAACTTATTGTTGCAACGAATCCAATCTTAACATTGAATGAAAAATGCATTAGCAATCTTTAGTACTTGAAGACGTAAACTCATGCTAGCACTCCATATTTAGTATAGTATTATAGTCTATCTTTAGTTCCATCAAGCATGCATCATACCCAAACTTTATTATAGTCTTTCTTTAGTTCCATCAAGCATGCATCATACCCAAACTTTCTCTTGCATTGTGTAAATCGGTTGTTTCCATGGCTCATGTTTATCTTGATAAATCAATACTTACATTTCATTTAGGAATTCGCAAGGTGGATTCAATTTACATAATAAAGCAGACCCTACAAAGGTATAAAACTACTACGACTTCCAGATATGCCACAAAATAAGTATCACCCATTTATTGAAAAATAAAACATAAATGAATGAAACTATAAAATTAGCAGTAAGTTACCAAATCAGATGTTTTAACTGTATTCGGTTGCAAAGAATGCAATCTTAACACTGAAGCGTGCATTTGTAAGGAAGACCGAAACTTCATGCTATCACTCCAGCTTTAGTATATAATATTTCTTTGGTTTCAGCAAGAATCTTCTATACCCAATCTTTCTTTTTTCATTTTACATATAGGCTGTTTCTGCGACTCACGTTTATCTTAATGAATTAATAATTACATCAGGTGTGGGAATTCACAAATCAATTTACATGATAAAACAAACAGTACGCAACTTCTACAACTTCCAAATACTCCACGAAATACATGAATGAAACTAAACAAACAAACAAACAAACATACCCAGTGTCTCCCGCTGAATGAGCAGGGTCTGGGAGGGGTATATGGTGGCAAGTCTTTCCTCTATCTAGAAAGATAGAGAGACCGCTTCCGAAGAGACCCCCGACTCGTTAACACAGGCAATAACAATAACAATCATAATACAACGCATATACAAAGCATATAACAAAGCATAACAAATGCAATAACCATCATAGTACGAAGCATATAATACAATGATATATATGACAAGAAGAATTAGATAATGCGCATGTAACACCCAAAAAGGATAAATGAGGAAAACTACACCTAACGT
>BJCN01337494.1:0-10847 GCA_018326445.1 Flaveria brownii
GGTATTGATATTCCAAAATCCTTATGTTGCAAGGTGGGAAGGGGTGATTTGGCCCGGTTCTGGATTGACAATTGGTCCAGTGTGGGTGTGCTTAAAGATGAATATCCAGACTTATTCTCCTTGGAATCTGTGAAGGAATGTAAGGTGATGGATCGGGTTAAATTTGAGGGCCAAGCAGGATCATTTTTTTTGGCAATGGAAGGCATCTCCCCTTGGGCTTGTGGCTACTTCTCAACTCAATTGCCTCTTATCCAAAGGTATTCTATTAACCCTCTCAAATGATGTGGATCGGTGGGGTTGGAGGAATGGGATCGATTTTGCTGTTAAATTTGTGAGATCGGTGATAGAATAAAAAATGTTGACTCCTACAACTTTTGTTTTCCACTGGACAAGATGGGTTCCTTTAACGGTTAATGTTTTTGCTTGGAGGGCTAAGATGACCTGCATTGCCTCAAAAGACGCACTTGTATCCAAAGGAATCCAGATTCCACCATCATGTGCTTCATGTGGTGCTGAATTAGAGTCAAGCGATCATATCCTTATTCTATGTAAGGTTGCGAGTGAAGTATGGTTGGCAGCGTTTGAATGGTGCAAGGTCCCTAAAGATCTCATTTTCACTGTTAGGGATGTTTTGTCTATCTACAAGTCGTGGCCCTTCGATGAAAAACACAAGGACCTCCTCTATGCCATTTTTCGTCTACTCTTTGCTGTATTTGGAAGGCTAGAAATAATTGGACTTTGTCCAATAATTCAAAAGATTCTAGATCGATCCTTGGAGAAGTGAAATTGGTTTCGTTCATTTGGATTAAATCTAGAAGGATATTGTTAGCTTAGATTGGGAATCTTGGTGTAACTTCAATTGGAATGCTATTTGTGTAATCTAGCATCTTGCTAGTTATTTTTAATAAAATTTTGATTGTTCAAAAAAAAAAATTAGAGTTTATTAATAAGTGTTGGTAGCATAACATATGAAAATATAGATTAAACAAATAAAAAATAAAAATATTCCAAAAAATGTTTATCTTTGATCACGGGACATGCGCGCTTAACTGTTCATACAAAATTGCTGTACTATCTTAAATATATTAGTAGATATGGAGATGCTAAAAGGGTATGGATCCGACCCGGTGGTTACTACCCGGAACTGTTTCCTACCCAGAGGTTACCGTACAGGTCCATAGTCATCCATACCTACGGTTTCAATGTCTTATTTAATACCCTAACCTGACCCTACCCGGGTACGTACCGGAACCCGACTCGAACCGGGTACTACCAGGTTCCTACTGTAAAAAGGCCATTTTCAAATGCGAAAGTTAAGCAACGAATTTCTAGCTATTTTGGAACCTCTTTTTTGTCAAAAAAATAAAAAATATAATTTTCCCCACTAAGTTAGTATAAATAGATGTTTGATGATTTGGTTGATCATAACACCTAAAACGCAAAACCAAAATGCAAAAGACGCTCTTGTTCTAATCTCTTTCGCATTTTCTTTTCTTGATTTACTCTCTCTAGTTATTACTTATGAATTTATGACAACCTCATACTCATCCATGCCTCAAAGTTCTTTCTCCACCCCAATCATTGTTTGGGTTATTCAACATAATAGGAACCTCAAAGTTTAGTGCAGTTAAGATTTGATGAAAATGAGTGATGGGTCTCAAAGACTCATTATAAGTATTGTGCCATGTTGTTAGGAAAAGATTCAAACACAATTAAAAAAAACACATTGTGAAGAAATTTGTAAGTTATTTAGTTGTATCTATAGTGAAAAACCTGTAACTGTCAAATATATAGTCATTGCCAGACAGTTGAACTTATAGCCGTACTAAATGGTCAAAAATATTTAACAAAAAATAACATATACCGGGTTGTACCTAGTTCCATACTTAACTGTACCCTAACCAGGTACAACGGGTCGGGTATAAGGGTACCCATACCCATGTACGGTTTCTACCCGTTTTTTGGGTTCACGCGGGTCCAAAAAGAACCATGGGCCTATACTTGGTTCTGAGTACGAACCAAGAACCGTTTTGATCATCTTTAGTAGAAACTGAGTGAGTTTATAACATTAAACAAAATATTATTTCTTAAAACCTTTCTTTTTGAAAATGAACTTATAATACCAGGGTTCCAAACTCCCTGAGGGCATTCCGAACTCCTCCTTTTGGCATTCCACTGGCGTTACACGGTAGGTTTAGAACAATTTGGGCGAAAGCCCATTTGTAGCTCCCAAATCTTCAACTTTGTTTGTAAGCACATTTTAATTTTGTTTTCATGTGCATAATTATAATTGTTCTTTCCAATGAGTTCAATTTCATCTAACATTATGATTTAATCATCGTAACTTTTCAAATCATTGTATGAAGCTCTTAAACTTCAATCTTGACCCGTTTAAAAGAAACAATCATATTAACATGTCCTATATAGAAGGAGGACAAAACTTGAAGTGGTTTACAAGCGAATGTTTCCATAGGAATGTGTTCTTATATGATAAGGACACCCAGTGACAGGCAAATGGGTGCGAACGCGCCCACACTCGATAGTGGGAGTGGGGATAGGGTAATGGGCGCAATATGGCGCTTTGATGACACACCATCCTCCATCCGCCTCAGCTGCTGAACTGCGAAGAAAAGATCCTTCGCTCTTAAGAGGGAAGTGTTGGTCCATCTGATTGATTCTCAGTACACTTGAGAGGTTGATTAGCTTAATAATCACAATAACAACAAACAAACTACACAATAAAGAAGAATAAGACACAAAATGTATTCAAATATATCAATAATGATCCAATACCATGAAATAGAACAAAGCTCAATGTAGTACTCTAAAGAACAAGCTTACAAAAGGCTCTTGCAACATTATACAACGATTAGGGTTTTTACAAGGATATCTAACAATGACAAAGATCAAACATATATATATAGTAATGATAGTTTCACTGTAAGCGAAACTATCCTACCAAAATTACAGTTTAGCCCGACTAGACAGACAGTTTCACTGGGTGAAACTATAGCTTGCTATGAGTGAAACTGTAGTTTCCCTCATAGTTTCGCTGGGCAACAAAACATTACTAAAGTTCATACTTACAAAAGTAAACTAACATAAAAACTATTACAATTAAACATAATCAAAATCGAATCTAAGATGAGTCCAACCTATACATTATCTTCAATACTCCCCCTAGGTTGGACCTCATCGTCTTCATCAATCTTGATTTGTCTGATCAGCTCCAGTCTCTCCAGCTACCTCTGATAATTCTTTTGCAGTTCCTGCAACATCTTCCTCTGAAGCTTTAGTCACTGATTCTCCTTGGTCAGCTCTTGCTTCATTAACTTCTTCTGCACGTGCACTAGCCTCTGAAAAAATTTCTTTGTAAGATCCTGCACATCCATCCTTAACTCATCTTCTGCTCTCACCTTCTCAGCCAACTCTTTCAATTCAGCCCGTACTCCTCTCACTTTATTAGTAACAATCATAAATAGACTTGCTTCTTTCCTAGTCTCCTCTCCTGCCCCTGCTTTAATGTGGTTCTCACAGAGAATCAGCAGGTCTTCATCATAGAAAGTAAAAAAGTTCCATTGGATCAAACAACCTATACTCAATTCCAATCTTCACCTTGATCACCGCCTCCCCAGTGTTGTTTTCGTAGAACCATTTATCAAAATGTTGTAATCTCTACGGGAGGGGATCCGACAATCTTATCCTACTCACCGTCTTGGGGGGTTTCACCCTCAGCAGTATCTTCCCATTGCCTGTTTCCCAGTCTTTGTCTTTCTTAGATCTCCTTCTCTCGGCCCTCATAAATCCGAATGCCTCAAAATTATCATTCATCCCTTTCTTGATCTCCTCCTCCAACATCTTTTCCCTCTCACTCATATTAGAGTCAATCATAGGCAGCACAACTAGCCTCCTTAAATCCCACCTCGGCAAGGTCTTAAAAGCCTTCCTTTTATGTAGATAAGTGATCCCTCCCCCTCTCCTCTTGATCATGAACATCTTGAGGCCGAAGTTGTATTTCCAACTAATTATTTTCTTATTAACCTCCTTTCTACTCAACCCTTGCATATTTTGAAAAAGGGGAGTTATCTCCGCAGTCTCCTTTTTCACAAACCAGTCCTCCTTTGATATCTCAAACACGTCATTCTCATCATCTCCCTTCTGGAATACATTAGTTAGTGGTCTCTCATCCACTTCATAGTATTCGGGCTTAGAGTCATAGTCCACTAATTGTTCATCCTCTTCCTCCTCATCCACCGGACTCTTTTCAGTACCTTCCGCTGGTGTTTCTCTCACAAATTCCTCTCCCACTAGATCCTTCTCTACATCAAAGTTCAAGTTCACAAAGCTAACTTCTATCCCCTCCTCAACATTCTTAGCATTCATATTCCCTCCTTCCTCATTCACACCTTTATCATTATTTCTAACACCCGAACCTCCAGCCTCATCAGCACCTACACCAGACGTGCCCTGTCCTGCCCTGGAGGATGTACCCATATTTAGAAATGGGTATTTGGAAGTATCAGCCAAATCATCTAACTTAGTTTGAGTTAGCTGATTGGGCAGGCCGACTGCTATCTTTAGTTCATTGACCTCAGTCAGCAATCTCTTAATCAATCTTTGCTGATCCATCATCATCCGTGTCATTCCTTCAATCATCTCATCCTTTTTCTTTTCCCTCAGTTCCTGATTAGTTAGCTTGGTTTTGATCATACTCAGTTCATTAGCTAGAGATGCATTGAGGATCCTAATCACATCCTCATCCAAAACAACTCTCTCCTCCCTTCTTGAGGGTCCAGTAAATGCTTGATGTTTATGCTTGGTCCTTCTCTCAGACTCCCCCTCTTCATCTCTTTTCTTGGACCTTTTCTCTTTCTCAGCTCTAGCCTCCTATCCAGCCTCATAAATTTCCTCCTCATAGTCATAATCCTTTTCTTTGGCATACCTCTTTCGTTTCTTCACAGATTCAGCCTGTTTCTGCCTCGTCTCTTCCGCTCTCTTCTCCTTAGACTCATTTACCCTCCTGATATAATTCCATCATTCTGGAGGGTACATATTTTCCCATAAATGAGTGATCTTTCCACTAAAGTCATGCCTGATTGTACAACAGTCAGCGAATATACGCATGTTCATCCGTACCAGTCTCTTGATCTCCCCGTGTCTTGGTACATTGGTAATGATATCGTCTATGATAATCTGAAGAAATCAGGGATAAAGCTGCCACTTATCGTTCTTTAGGGCCATGATGAGTTTAGCAATGTTAGCCTTTTGCCCTCTACAACAAATAACAATGCCTTTAACCCAGTCAAGGTTTAGTCCAACGGATCCACCTTTTTGGTGATCTCAGCACATGATGAATACGTGAGCAATATACCTCCACTCCTTAGACAGAAAGGACTTCTTAATTTCCTTTCGTGTCCGAAAAGGAGGACCCTCATAACCTATAGATCAGTATGCCTCAAAAACTTTCTGATCAGTAAGAATAACTTCCTCTCCACTATCCTCCTCAAGTCTCAGCACCCGAGAAATGAACTCAGCAGTATTACTCAAGTCGTTCTCTAAGACTCTCACCACAATCCTCTGAGGATTGGCTCTGGTGTCATACTCGGTAGTACGCCAAAGTCTCTGACGTGGAGATCATATGCAGTAGTAGAATGAGAAATCACATAAGCAATAGGGGATCTCTGAAGCCAACTGATGCAGTCTCTAAAACCCGCTGCTTTAGGATGTGTGTCATCCAGAATGGCTGTGATGTTATTCCTCTCGTCGAACTTTAAATTAGCCATTTGATCTGAAAAGCAGATGAAACGCATTAGAGTAATATTTTAAAAAGAATAAAAGAGAAAAATAATTAAAAAAAGATAAAATTAAAGAAATAACAAAATAAATTCGCTAGGCGAAAGTATACTTTCGCTGGATGAAACAGTAGTTTTGGCAAGCGAAAAAGTACTTTTGGCCAGGCAGAATGCAGTTTCAGCATGCCAAAGCAGTAGTTTCGGCGCGCCGAAACTATAGATTCGTCCGAGTGAAATAGAGATTTGACCAACGAAACTGTCAAGTTCACATGGGCAGATGACTTCACAATTTTGCTGAAAACCATTGATACATCATGTATCTACTATTCGTGTTAAAATGATTCGTTTCGGGTAAACGTGATTATGTTTATTTATTAATTTAAGCTTTTTCCGATGTATTTAATTTGGAATCTAAAATACTTTGAAACACTAGAATATAAAATACTTTGAAACACTTTAAAGTATTTATTAGTAACAAATACATTAATTATCACCAACGCTCGTGTGTGTCGGTTGTATCGCGTGTGAAAATGGTAATTACGCCGAATCACCGATGCATGAAATGTTATGCGTGAAAGTTTGCAATGCATAAAACGACTTCAATAAATGTAATTAAATTGAAAATGAAGTGTCATAGGTGTAATTATAACCAAGTCAAGCCAGGTATTGACCTGAAATTGCTGGTTGTCACATACTCCCTATGTTAGAAATAATTTCATCCCGAAATTCAGTTATGGTTGTCTGTAGATGCCAGGGTTTCAAACAAGTAAAGTAGTTGACCTTCATTTGGTCTTCGCGTTCACAAGTAAATTTGAGACCTAGTCTGGAATTCCATCAGACCTTCACTATAGGAATACGCTTCGTTTCATCTTCTTTACCTCTCGATCTAGGATCTCCACGGGTTTCTCAATAAAATGAAGTTGTTCATCAATCTAAACCTCATCAAGCGGTATAACTAGAGTTTCATCTAACAAGCACTTCTTTAGATTTGTCATGTGGAAAGTGTCATAAACACTACTAAGTTCTTGAGGAAGTTTTAGCTTGTAAGCTACAGGACCAATCCTGGCTAAAATTTTAAATGGTCCAATGTATCTAGGGTTTAGCCTACCACTTTTGCCAAAACGAATAACTCCTCTCCAAGGTGAGACTTTATGTAGAACCTTTTCCCCCACTTGGAATTCCAATGGTTTACGTCTCATGTCAGCATAGCTTTTTTGACGGTCACGCGCGGCTTTGAGTTGGTTTTGAATCTGAACGATCTTTTCCGTGGTCTTTTGTATGATCTCGGGACCAGTGAGTTGACTATCACCAACTTCTGTCCAACACAGTGGTGATCGACACTTCCTTCCGTATAGCGCTTTAAATGGTGCAGCTTTGATACTGGTGTGATAACTATTATTGTAAGAAAACTTAGCTAAGGGTAGATGAGTATCTCCACGGTTTCCAAAGTCTATCACAAAAGTTCTAAGCATGTCTTCCAATGTCAGAATGGTCCGTTCGCTCTAACCATCTATTTGAGGGTGGTATGCGTACTCATATCCAACCGTGTACCCAAGGCCTTTTGTAATGATTGCTAAAATCTCGAGGTAAATCGATTGTCTTGATCGAAGATAACTGAGATCGGTACTCCAAGTCTCGAAACAACCTCCTTGAGATAAACCCTTATCAACCTGTCTATTTTATCAGTTTCTTTAATTGGTAGGAAGTGAGCAGACTTTGTCAGTCAATCCATAATTACCCAAATCGTATCACAACCAGTGGATGTCTTGGGTAGTTTTGTGATGAAGTCCATGGAAATTTGCTCCCATTTCCATTGTGGAATCTTCGGTTGGTGCAGTAATCCGGATGGTTCCTGATAGTCCGCCTTAACCTTTGAATACGTGAGGCACCTGCTAACATAGGTGGCTATGTCAGCTTTCATGTTAGGCCACCAGTATAACTCCTTCAGGTCTTGATACATCTTACAGAGCCTGGGTGGATGGAATATCTTGATTTTTGTGCCTCATTCTTCATAAGTTCTCTTAAGTTTCCACAATTTGGCACCTAAATTCGGTTCATAAAGTGTCGAGCTCCATTGGACTTGACCTCAAATTGCTTATCCATGCCGCAAAGAGATTCATTTCTCAAATTCTGTCCTTTCAATGCTTCGGACTGAGCATCACGAAGCTGAGTAGTTAGACTCGTATAGATCGCCACTCCCAACGCTCGCACCCGTAAAGTTTTGGTTCGTTCTTTCCTGCTCAGAGCGTTTGCTACAACATTCGCTTCCCTATGATGATAACGGATTTCACAGTCATAACCATTTAGTAACCGACCCACCTGCGTTGTCTCATGTTCAGTTCCTTTTGATCGAAGATATGTTGAAGGCTTTTATGGTCGGTGAATATAGTACACTTGGTACCATACAAATAGTGTCGCCAAATCTTTAGTGCAAACATGACAGCTCCTAGTTCGAGGTCATGAGTAGTGTAATTTTTCTCATGCACGTTCAATTGTCGAGACGCGTAAGCAATAACTTTGTCGTGTTGCATTAGGACACAACCAAGTCCTTGTCGTGATGCATCGCAGTACACCACACAACCATCAGTTCCCTCTGGTAGGGACAGAATCGGTGCACAACATAGTTTTTGCTTCAATAAATGAAATGACCCTTCCTGTTTATCACCCCAATCGAACTTTGTGTCTTTCTGGGTTAAAGTCATCAACGGTTGGGCTATTTTGGAGAAATTTTCAATGAAGCGCCGGTAATAACCTGCAAGTCCTAGGAATTGTCATACCTCGGTCGGAGTCTTTGGTGCTTCCCAGTTCTTAACGACCTCTATCTTGGATGGGTCAACATGTATTTCCTTCTCGTTAACCACATGCTCGAGAAATTGCACTTCTCGGATCCAGAAGTCGCATTTTGAGAATTTTGCGCACAACTTCTCATTCCGGAGTAGTTCCAAGATTAACCTTAAATGTTGTTCGTGCTCATACTTGGTTCGTGAATATATCAAAATGTCATCGACGAAGACGATCATGAATTTGTCTAAGTAGGGTTTGCACACTCTATTCATGAGATCCATGAATATGGCTGGTGCATTGGTTAACCCAAATGGCATGACCATAAACTCGTAGTGACCATAACGAGTTCGAATAGCGGTCTTAGGGACATCCTCCTCTTAGATTCGTAATTGGTGGTATCCCGAACGTAAATCAATTTTTGAGTAATAGCTAGAACCGTGAAGTTTATCAAATAAGTCATCGATTCATGGAAGTGGATACCGATTCTTGATAGTGAGTTTGTTTAATTCTAGGTAGTCAATGCACATTTAGAATAATCCATTCTTCTTCTTGACAAACAAGACCGGAGCTCTCTAGGGTGAGAAACCGGCCTTATGAATCCTTCATCTAACAATTCTTGCAATTGAGTTGCCAACTCCTGCATCTCTGATGGTGCTAGTCGGTATGGTGACTGTGCTACTGGAGCAGCTCCAGGTACCAAGTCAATTCGAAATTCAACTTGTCTTTGGGGTGGGAGTCCGGGTAATTCTTCGGGAAAGACTTCCGGGTAGGCTTGCACGATAGGTATGTCCTCGATTCTTTTCTCCTCTGCTTGCTTCTCTACCACATGTGCCAAGATTGCATGATAGCCTTTTCGTAAGTACTTTTAGGATTTAAATACGTAATGACCCTTAGTATGGTACCATGCCTTTCTCCTTGAATCGATATTGCCTCTATATTTGGAAGTGGAATACGAACAATCTTCTAACAACAAACAATTTCTGCTTCTTTTTCGACAACCAATCTATGCCAATAGTGATGTCAAAACTCCCACAAGTTACGAGTAATAAATCTATATCGAACGAGTGATCCGCTAAATTCAAAGTCCATCCTTGTATTATCTTGTTTGTTTTGATTAATTTACCATCTGTCAAAGCTAAAGTATACTTAGAAGCTAAATATGTCAGTGTAATTCTATGTAATGACTAAAACTGTTAGTAACAAAACTCCTATTGACACCCGTATCGATTAAAATAGAAATCGGGATATGAACTTGCTTCTTAGGTGTGTGTAAATAAAGCACACCCTAAGGTGAGTTTGCAATGAGGGTGGTGATAGTGCCGGAATGATGCGATGGTGAACATCTGCAGCCACTAGCTCGGGAATAGTGGCCATAGGGGTGGGGCCAACAGGATCAAAAGTGAGATCACCAGGATCAGTGTCAGGAATCCAGGGAGTAGGGTCAGTAGGTTGGGAGGCTGAATCAGTAGGCTGGGGAATAAGGTTGACTGGCTATGGGATAGAGTCACTAGAACGAGGAATGGCCTCAGTAGGCTCCTCGGAATCTAGTGGGTCGGTGTCGGCCGTTTCTGAGACAAAATCAGTGGTCTCAGAATCAAGTCGACTAATTTGGTGTCGGCTAGCTGAGGGGTGAAATCAGTAGGATCTGGGAGGGTATCGACTGGCTCGGGGGCTAGATCAGCTGGCTGGGCATAGTGATCGTGTGGCTAGGCTCAAGTGGTGGATCGATAAAAATGTGTGACTTGGTCACCGAAATGGTCATCGACATCATCGATCTAATGATGTATGTGACTCCTGGAATGAGCTCCTTTGGGAGATTGGCATGAATCTTGGGTGCATGCATCCACTAATATGTGCCTGGGGGAGGGGGAGGTAACCCAGAATATCGGGCTGTGGGTATGGCCTTAGTGGTTTTGTGAATGACATTTGGAGTGGGAGTGGGGACAGTAGTAGGAGAAGGTGCAGGGGTGTCGGCCTCGGTAGGGCTAGTAGGCTGGAGCACGACGTCAGGCGTAGGGGTCAGGATCGCATACGTAGATCCTGTGAACGAGGTCGGAGATGTCGGCTCTTACTCCTCATCTGAGTCAAAAACGTAAACCAATGTAGATTTAGACGACATCTCTATGACAAGGCAGCACACAAGTAGAATTTAATATAAGTAAGGTTAATGCATAATGTACTAAGGCAGCGCAATGAGCTATGGTTATAGTCTAGGCTCACTAAATGCAACCTAATTCCCTATAACCAATGGCTCTGATACCAATCTGTCAC
>BJCN01337497.1:0-11052 GCA_018326445.1 Flaveria brownii
TGTATATTTTTTTTATAAATTTTATAAATGTACAATTTTATAAATGTTTTATATACTTTGTTTGTGTTTAAAATTGTATATATATGTTTATAAATGTTTTAAATTGTTTAAATGTTTTAATTTGTTTAAATGTTTATATATGTTTATAAATGTTATAAATTGTTTAAATTATATAAATTGTTTTATGTTTTAAATGTTTTAATTAAAAGTTTAAAATTTTCTTTGAATAAAAAAAATCCAAATTTTCCAAAAAAAAAAAAAACCAGTTTGGGCCTAACCGGTTTCCAAACCGACCCAAACCGGTTTGATAGGGTTGGGTTTTTATGGTTTGGAACCGGTTCCAACCTGAACCGGTTTGGACCCAAACCGGTTTTGACCAAGTTTGACCAAACCGGTTTCGGTTTGGAACCCGAACCGGTTTGGAACCCGAACCGGTTTGGAACCCGAACCGGTTTGGGCCAAAAATACGGTTTGTACACCACTAACGTCAGCAAGGATCATGAAAACCGAGGCGAGGATCTTAATGTTGGTCAAGGAGTATTTAAAGTGGAAAGGAGGGTGGGGGACCATGTGGGTCTCCAAAATTTTTAAAAAATTGCTCAATTTTTTTTAAAAAATCTTCCAACTTTATAAAATCGTGGTGATTGAGCACGAGGTTAGTTTTTATTTATTAATTTCTACTTCTACTATTATTTTTATTCTTCATTGCTTTTATTATATAAATTTGAAGTTGTCTATTATTTTTTAGGGTTTTTATGCATCCAATAGTATTACTATTAGATGTAATATAAAAGTTGCAAAATAGATTTATAATAAATTAAAAAACAATCCTGATTAACCTGTTATGTTTAACAGCACCTGCTTTGTAAAATGGTTATTATGTGAATGTATTAGTAATGATGCATCACTTATTCATTTGATATTACAAACGCAAGTCCATACCAAAAACCGGAGAACGGTATCAACTTTTCAATTAATGGGCAAAATCTCCAATTTGATCGTAAAGAATTTTGTATTATTACCGGGTTTAAATTTGGTGAAATGACGCATCAAATTCATGGGTCGACAACAAATTTTCTCAATACCCTTTTTCACAAAATGGAATAATTAAACCTACGTTAGATGATTTAAGAGAAGTTTTTTATAATAGGTTACACATTTAGATGGTGTAACCGCTATAAAAGTTTATTTATTATTACTTGTTTAACAAGGTTTTATGAGATTAGAAGGAAAAATATTTTAAACAGTCAACTTCTAGATTTAGTTAATGATTTAGGGGCATGGAATGAATTTCCGTGCGGTACATATTTTTGAAATCATACTTACCCCCATATCGATAATGATCTTTATAAAAATGAAAGAGAAAAATGAAAGAAAAAACTAAGATACAGTATTAAATGATTTGTTTTGGCATTTAAGGTAAGTTTTAAATTTGATAATTCTAATTATATTGATTATTTTTTATTATATTTTAAATTAAAATATTTTATTTGTTATTAGATTTGGATTTATGAAGTGTTTCCGATAATAAATAATTATGGGAAACGACGTGGGTACGTGCCAAGGGCTATTGATTGGCCTCGTATGAGTTTAATAACGTGGAAACAAGCGCTATCTATTTTAAAAAAACTCAAAAGAGGTAAGTTATTATTTTTAATAAATTACAGATATATTATTTTATTATTCTAATAATAAGTCTTTAAAAATTTTCAGGGTCAGTATTTACCGCCGAATATTATTTCAAGACCGTTTAATCAGGCGTTGCAATCATACCGAATAAGCTGTCTTTAATGGGGTGAAATTCCACCTGAATAGGAAGAAATAATATTTGAACATCCTGACTCTGACGGAAATAATGTGCCACACGTTGATGATTATTTTGAAATGTAAAATATTTATTCAGAGCAGCCACAAAAAACAGAATAATAGTAACTGTTGTGACTCGAAAAGAATTCGGTAAGACACACCGTACCCAATTTCAGTTGTAATTCTTCTTTGTTGTTGAAACAATCACATTTAAAAATAGTTGACAACCCAAAACTGGTATTTTTGAGTGGATTATTTGTAGGATCCGTTAATGACTCCGGTTGTGAAAAAAATATATCTTCATGAACTTTATACTCGAAATGATAGGGAGACGGATCATCTTTTTCATAAAAATTCTTATTTTTTTATTTTCATAATCACATTCTTGCTTAACATCACTATAACTCTCGTTATCCATAGGAATATCGTTTAAATTATTTATAAACTTTTCAGTGTCGTTTGTAAAATTCATTTTTTTTCGTGGACAGCAGAGCTACTACCAGCAACACCGGATTCTTCACTGACGAATAACGTAAAAATTTCTTTTTGACCATTAAGAACAACATTTTTTAAATATAGTAAATCTTGATCATCAGAAATATCAATAAAATGAGTATAGGTAGACATTTTATACGATATTTGTATATAACTTTGAATTCTCAGTTTTGAAGAAATAATATCCTTTAATTCATCAAACGTTATATTACTAGATAAACTAAGAACATGTCTAACACATTTACCTTTTGATGATAGATATTTTTCAACACCGTTTACAAATGTCATTTACAACTACTGCATAGTATGATATTAACTGACATTTTAAAAAAAATCAGAGAATTTTAAAAAGGGTGAGAAGAATATAAGATTTTTTAAGGGTAAACATGGTATTATATAATACAAAATAAAATTAAATTAAAATTTTAAGTATTTAAAAAGCAATAAATAATTATAAATCTCGGATTTTTTAATTCAATTTTTGTTTAAATTTTGGGCGAGGGGGTACTTTCGTAAATATGAACGATGGATTCTCATAATCCCTCGCTGAGCCCTCGCTGACTCAGCGAGGGATCATAGACACGTCAGCGAGGGATGACACGTGACATGTTCCAATTAATTTTTTTTTAAAATTTTAATTTTGACCGGTTATTTTGATAATTCTTTTTAATCAATCGGCCATTTGGGTAATTATCCATATCTTTATTTTTATAACACGTGTTCATCATCATTCATCAAGTCTAACACTCAACACATTCAATTCGAATATACGTACAAAATTAGGTAACGTAGTTCTTGATTTGCTTCCAAAGGAGCTCATCAATGTTTCAAATTCACACCACACAATCAAACAATCACACACCATCGTCATAACAATCGAAGCTGAAGATAACGCATTCACTAATGATCATCGATCATCCACCATCTCTTCACTTGCTCCAGCTCAATTTCTTCAACCAAAACATGTTGATTTGACTCGATTTGTTGTCTAATTTCAACATACCCATCTAATTTCATCTCCAAATCAACATGGGTCGAAGAGTTTTCTTCATGTTTGTAACACTATTGTTATCAATTTCGTCATTTACCCTTGTCGAATCGGGCGAAAATGGGTTTATATCTGTTGAAATTTCCGAAACGGGACTTGAATTTGCCAAGGATTTGATGATAAAAACAGCAATTTCATCTTTGATTCCTCTTCAATTGCCCCAAATCGAGCAGCGTGTTCAAATCCCACTTGTGGGTAGGGTTCGTATTGCGCTTTCGGATATTGTTATTTATGAGGTTGATGTTTCTTCTTCGGTTGTTCAACCTGGAGAAATTGGGGTTACCATAGTTGCTTCTGGTGCAACTGCTGCTTTGAGCTTGGGTTGGAGTTATTCTTATAGCACTTGGTTGTTTGATTTTTCTGATAGTGGGGTGGCCTCTATTCAGGTAGTTAATGCAGCAATTCATTTGGAACAATTTCTTCATTTTTACCCAAATTGGATTTTCATAATCCGATAGCTAGAGTAGTGACACAACTAACTTTCACCTTCTTAAGCATAATCATCACAGATTTAGATTCAAATTACGCTTGATTTCCGCTCAATTTTGCTTGTGTTTCCCGATTTCGTTAACAATCATCATTGTGAGTGAAATCGAGTCAAGAAATCAAGTGTAAATCATGTCTATGATGATTATGTGTAAAACTCAAGTTATACTTGATTTCCGCTCGTTTTAGCTCGTATGTTTTTCCATTACGTTCGCAATCATCATTGTGAATGAAATCGAGTCAAGAAATCAAGTGTTAGTCGAGTCTAAATCTATGATGATTATGTTACTGGGATTGCCCTGGGCTATAATAGTTTGGATTGCTAAAATTCAATTCAACTTTTTTGTTAAATTGTGAATTTACCTAATATATTCATGTTTATTGGGGATGTGTGATTGTTATGTGAGTTTCATGTTATCCACTTAATGGATACCAATGCTAGTTGCAATAAATAGTAGCACAGCTTCTTTTTCTTTAGGGGTGTTTGGATGGAGAAAAATGTTTATGGTTATCTGTTTGTTTGAAATAAGTTATTTTCAAGAAGTAGTTTGAAATTGCTTGTATGAGCCTGATTATTCTTGTCGGATTTAAAGTTGCAAGTTTAAGTTTAGGGTGAAGTAAGTTGCTTTCAATAAGCTGATTATCTATTTCTGGTTATAAGCATAAGTTAAATAAAAAAGCAATCCCAAACACCCTCATTGAAGTAGTTTGAAATTGCTTGTATGAGCCTGATTATTCTTGTCGGATTTAAAGTTGCAAGTTTAAGTTTAGGGTGAAGTAAGTTGCTTTCAATAAGCTGATTATCTATTTCTGGTTATAAGCATAAGTTAAATAAAAAGCAATCCCAAACACCCTCATTTTCTAAAACTGTATGAATATCATCCAAGTTTTGAAAAACGGTTATAAATACCATTCAACCATGTCAACATTAGGTTCTGGTCAAAAGTAACCAGAACAATCCACTTTTAAAAGTGCATTCATCTTACTAATGAAAGCTTGAGTTTAATTAAATTAGAAATGGAATGAAATTATCCAATACTTTATTTTAATTTGCTGATACTTAACCGGAAGTGATTTATCCTCTTAGAAAATACCTGCTAATCCTCCTAATGTAACATGCAACCATCAATACATCTAGAAAAAGGCCTACTCTCTCACAGTCCTGTACATGCTATCCTTGTATTATAAGGACTAGTAGGAAGATTCTTGTGAGGACATACCCTATCTACACAAACAATGTGGTTATTGGTTATGAATAGCTTTATTGACATTAACAAAAAGTAATTAACATCTTGAAGTTTGAAATATTTGGAGTTTTGTTTCCAAACAATCAGTGTTGTAAAAATCGCGACTAGCCTCCGATTAGTCGCCGATTAGTCGCTAATCGGAGGTTAGCCGCTTCGATTTCACCAAATCGGAGGTGCTAGGCGGAAGTCGGTCAAAATTGGTCAAAGCCGGACCAAATCGTTTTAATCATCGGTGTTCCGGCGATGATAACCGCCGGATTTTCACATTCCGGCGCCGGATTTGCTGATTCCGGCGAGGATGTGCGACTCCGGTGACTGGAATGACGGAAAGTTGCGGCCGCGGTGATGGAACAACGGGAAGGGAACAAGCTGGTCTATCTTTAGGGTTAGATTTTTTAGTTAAGTTTTTGAATTTTTACATTTAACCCCCTCAATATTTACCAATTTACAAATTATCCCCCAAACTTGCAAATTATTTCATAAAAAAGTATAAAATTATATATAAAGTTGCAAAATTATACACAAAAGTCTGATCCGATTAATCCCGATTAATCCCTATTAATCCCTAGTCCCCACCTCACCGCCCAACTAGCGCCTAGCGATTTTTACAACATTGCAAACAATTCAACTCACTTGCAAAAATTTCCAAAAGCCAACATTCAAGTTCTCGGAAAATAGGGAATAGAACCTACAATTGGCTGAAAATGTTGTGTAGTGGTGATGAACCATTGTGGTTGCCCTAAATGCCAACTAGGATGTTTCAATTTGTTTTCTTGGTGATTATTGCATCTTGTAAATTAGAAAAAAGATAAAAGATTGCTTAAATCTGTGGATGGTTAGGTAATCCTACATTTATCTCAACAATTAGTATTCTTGCGACAACTCTTTATCTAATCATCCAAATCTCATTATTTTCACCCTAAATGTTCATAAAATCTTTACCCCCTAAGTATATTGCGGAGGTGAGTTTACTGAGCAAATTACAACACTAGAAACCAGCATATAAAGATGGAAAAAAAACACTTTATATTATTTATTTAGCAATACAAAATCAGCAAGCATGACTGTCAGTGAAATTGCTTGTTCAGTTTGTGCTAATCTTTTAGTAAGTCACAATCAATTCTTTAATAATCTATAAATATGCTTCTACCAATATGCCATGACATAAGAAAGGATTTAATAGGTCTTTATAGGTTATTTGAATGAAATACCAATGTAAGTTTTACCCTAGTTTGGTCATTGTATTTTCTTTTAGTACATTTGGGTATTGAGACATGTTTTTTTGTCCTATTTACGCCAATATTGCATACTTTTGTTCTGTTTTGGGTCATTATGTGGACTTGTATAAGTGTTTCTTCATAGGGTCATTATTAAAATACTTTATAATGACCTAAACGTAACAAACGTCATCTTTTAATTACTCAAGTGTGTAAAACAAACAAACAAACAAACAAACATACCCAGTGTATCCCGCTGGAGAGCAGGGTCTGGGAGGGGTATATGGTGGCATGTCTTTCCTCTATCTAGAAAGATAGAGAGACCGCTTCCGAAGAGACCCCCGACTCGTTAACAAAGTCAATAACAATAACAATCATAATACAAAGCATACAACACTCAAGTGTGTAAAAAAGAAGTATAAATGTATAATTACAAACACAGCACAAAGGTGCGATGTGAGTTTGTCTTGCTTAGAAAGTTCTTTTTTTGTTCTAATTTTTTGGAGTAGTTGCTTCCCTTATATCTACACCACCTTTTTTTTCTTATTTTAGTGGGAAGCTAATTAATACTTAATATCCTAAGGTTGAAGGTATGGAAATTGGGATGACTCTTGGTTTATATAGCCAACAAGGGACTCTCAGGCTTTCCCCCCAAGACTGCGGATGTAGTGTGAATTATATCTCCATAAAGTTAGATGGAGGTGCATCTTGGCTTTATCAAGGGTATCTTTTTGGGCCTTCTACTATTTGCTCCTTTTTCACATCATTAATGATCTCTATTCATGTTTATACGATAAAAGAAACAAAGAATTTCTTCTTCCTCCCCAAAATGAGTGAAATGTTTCCCTTTTGGAAACATTTCAATGCGAAGTTGCCCCTTTTCCAATGCTTGTAATTGAAGGAAAAATGTCTCTAGCACTATATAGTAACCAAGTTAATGTTGTTCCATGTAGGTCACTTGGACTTTTTCTCTAGAAGGTTTAACCAAATTTTTTCTGAAAAATTAATTGACGTGGCGTCCCAATTGTGTAAAATTGATGATGTGGAAATTGGTTATACATAAATGGGTTGAAATTCCCACCTTTAGTTGATGTATCAACTTTCTCTTACTGAACTTGTTCTTTTTTTTTCCTCAGAATAGTTGACTATTTTGAAGACGATATAATTTCTGCAGTTGAAGATACTATTACCAAAAAAGTTGTTGATGCGGTGATGAAACTTGATTCACGTTTTCAATCATTTTCGAAAGAAATCACTTTTGGTGATATTGCAGCTTTAAATGCCACTATCACAAACGGTCCTATTATGAGTAGTACTTATGTTCTTATAGGTATTGACGGGTTATTTACACAAACTGATAATAAAATAGCTTCTGGTGGTTATGGGATAAGTTCATCATCAAACAGTTCGTGCAATAGCCCAGAAAAAATGGTTGCAATTTCAGTTCATGAAAATGTGCTTAACTCAGCATCATCGGTGTTCTTCAATGTAAGTTCTTGGCAGTCCAAGTGGATATGCATATTTGTTCCTCCCAAAAATGACCGTTTCAACCTGTTTACTTGCGTATGGGTCGATTTGTTGGTTGTGTTTTATCTCATATGGGTGTCATTTGGGTTAGAGGTCACTCAAACTCTATTGTTGGCAAAGTGTTAGCTGGTCAACTGTCAAGCCATTACAGAACCCACACATCTTGGCATCTGTAGTTGCATGTGCTTCTTTTCTCCATATGGCTCATGAGATTTGTAGCTTATGACTATACATGTCGTCATGGTTAGTTAAAGTGTTAGCTATTACTTGAATGTAAAATTGAGATTCACACAAGGGCTAGTCCCCCCACCCCCCACAAATAAATATATTAAAAAAAAAAGAAAGAAAGAAAAGAAAAAAAGGAAAGGAAAGGAGAAATTGTTGGTTGATTTTTGTCTCCGTTTCAATAGAGGTAGCAATATGGGTTGGTTGGGTAATGGGTCAAAACACATAATTTTGTTCAGGTTCAAAGAAATGGATCTGGTCTAGGCCAAAGCACTTACAAATATGAGTTTTACGATTCCTTTTACAACAGTTAGTGTCCCAAATATGGTCACAGAATCTTATATCATTTTAGTAGGAAAAAAAAGATGACTTTTTGATTAAGATGACTTATTTTATGCATTCACATCAGACAACTTTCAAGCCGTTCCATATGACCATTTCCTTTTGAGCTATAATTTCTATTCTACATGTTTGTCCTGTTAAAGATTAATTTTATAAGTAGTTTTGCTGAACTTGCCCCGTCTTAATGACAATAGGCAATTATTGCACGTGTAACTTTTCTTTGATAGCTTCTGGTTCTCACTTGTATTTTTTTATTTCAGACAAATAAGACGCATTGGATTATTGATGAATTACCAGATCAGAAGCTAATGAACACTGCTGGATGGAGATTTATAATCCCAAAATTATATAATGAATACCCAAATGATGAATTGAGCTTAAATGTTACCGTATTATCACCTCCAATCATAAAGGTTGAAAATGAGGGTATTGTTGCTACTGCAAATACTGATGTTGTCATCAATGTCATAGAAGCTGGTGAAGTTATTCCAGTTGCATGCATCTCAACGGTATGTTATCATGAATAATCAAGAATATTTATTAATGTTGCTCTTTATGTGATATTGTTTGGTTATTTGTGAAGTTTTGCACTCGATACCCTACTTCACTAACAAAATGCCCCAGGTGAGTCTGGTTGGGTAACAGATTGAGGTCATAACAGAGTTCTTTTTGGTACCATGAGGTTTGGTTGACCTAAACACTTTTTATAAAAATTGTGTGTCCAGGTATGGGATACTAAAAAGTTTGTTATTCCAATAATTTTTGAGTCATAGAATACTCTTTTAGGTGGTTTTATGCATTAGAAAAACACTTTGGGTGACTTTCGACCCATTTGACCTGTTTTTTTATAGGCTAGAATTTTGGTTTTACCTGTTTGACCAGTTAGAGAAGAAAAAATTCCTAAACTTCAAATGGGATGAAATTGCCAACTTGAAAATGAGGCCAGAACACTCATTTTTGGGTAGGGCTCGAAATAAATCATGTTGTGTTGACCTGAAACGCCTTGTCCAAAAAATTGTTCTTTTCTTATAAATATTTATGGTGCCAAGTATGATTTCTAAAGTTATTCTATTTAGATGATAAATTCTTTTTTGAATATTCTTTTAGGAGGTTTATGCATTAAATACCATTTGGGCCACTTTGGCCTAATTTGACCAATTTTTTTAAGCTTAACCTTTTATTTTACCCCTTTGACCCATTAGCATTAAATTTTTTTAAATTAAATGAACCCTTTATTAAATAAGTCAAAATTTCCACCTATGGATTAAATGTACCAAAAAAATGATCCGCTTTGGTCTTTGCCGACCTGAAAGAACAAATTCATATGATTTAGAATTTTAGACCATTAGATCCATCTAGGGCCCGAGTTTTAGAAAATAGTTGGTTGTTTGGATATATGTTTTAAGAGTGATTATTTTAACTTGAAGAATCAGAGATAAATAATCAAATAGCCTAATGATTTAATCTAGGTATTTAGCTATGTGATTTTACATTTATCTCAGTATTTATTATTTCTTACTTGCCTCTCTGAATGTGATTATTTTGACCCAATATAATCAGCACATAGTAAGTTCTAGTGAGGTCTTTTTGGCTAATTCTTGACCGTCTCCAGTTCTCGTTTTCTGTATCTCTAAAATGAGTTATGTATGTTACTTCAAGGTCAACAAGCATTAGTCTGCTGTGTAATAAAAACTGAATGACTATGTTTAATCACATAAACAGTATTAATATATAAACATTTCAGCGATACCGAACTACAAAATCTGTCATAAATGAATATGTAAATTAATTTATAAATGAGCCAAGTTGGACGGTTCAAGCTTGGCTAATTCAAATTACGAGAGCTCAATCTAGCTCGTTTCAAGCCTTATGTGTAAAATCGAGCTCTACTCATGACTTGTTAACAAGCTAGAGATTGGCTAGTTTGTTTGATTAAAATTATTATGTATTTTTATTATTACAAATTATCTATATTTACTTTTCGATTCTATTCTATATCATGTTTATTTATGTTGTTTTAATTATATATTTATATATAAGCTCGTTTAGCCTTGTGAGCCTAATTGAGCTCAATGTTTGTAGCTAGGGCACACACTTGTTTATTAAAGGAGCTCCAAGTTAAGTTGGGGCTCAGTTCGTGGCTTGTTTAGCTCGGGCTCTAGTCGAGCTTTTAACGAGTCTAGTGCAAGAAGCGTGACTCACTTACACCACTAAACATAAAGCAATTACTTTTTGGGAACATAAGATAACAACTATTGGTCTATCGTTCATATTTTCATGTTGACAAACGGTTAAAATGGTAAATGACCTATATAACGAGGTGGCTTATTGTCTCACCTTTTCAGGAGATTGAAGCTTCAGGATTTGCAGGGATCTCAATGGGCACTGTTTCTGGTAATATTAGCCTAAACGAATTCACGCTGAATTTGAAATGGAGTAAAATTGGCACCATTCATATGATTCTTGTTCAGGTACATTCATCTTCATTTTTTAGATGTCTAACGTTAAATGGGATACTACAGGGTAAAAATGTCATATTTTGGGTAACTTTTTGATTAACGGGTCAAATGGGTTAAAAACTAAAACTTAGCTAAAAACTAGTATTAAGCCCCCCGCGTTGCGGCGGGGGGATAAAACCGTATCAAGTAGCACCAATATC
>BJCN01337515.1:0-13249 GCA_018326445.1 Flaveria brownii
GTGGCTGCGGGTGTCCCGATGGTGGCGTGGCCGCTGTACAAGGAGCAGAAGATAAACAGGGCATTTGTTGTTGAAGAGATTAAGGTGGCGGTGGGGGTGAGTATTGCGCCGGATGGGTTTGTGAGTGCGGAGGAAGTGTCGGAGAAGGTGAGGGGATTGATGGAGGGGGAGGAGGGGAGAGCGCTGAGACAACGGACGTTAGAGATGAGTGCCAGGGCCAAGGCCGCCGTGGAAGACGGTGGTTCCCGTGGACTTGAATTTCAAAAACTAATTCACTCTTGGACCGTGGCTTAGCCACTTGGGATTCTAATTTACAAATTAACCACACTTTACATTCTAATAAAAGAATTTCATTTGTGTTTGGGTAGTTTACAACGGAACATGAAATGAATAATTTGTGAATTGTATTAATTTGTGTTTGTGAACGTTTAGTAAGATGTTGTGGCTGCGTTGGTGGAGGCGGAGGTCGGTGGTGGTGGCTGCGTTGGTGTAGGCCGAGGTCGGCGGTGGTGGCTATGTTGCTGGAGGCGGAGGTCGGTCTATGTTAGCAATATATACATAGTGTGTGTGTGTGTGTTTATGAAGAAGGCATTTTGGTACTCTCAGATAGATGCCGAAAATGGAAAGTGAGTTTGTTTATATGTCTCATCTTCTTATCTCTAATTTGGATTTTGTATGAATGGGCATTTCTCAGTTGTTCATCATTTTGCATTCTTTTTTACATTTTAGTGAATATTATCCCAATGCACAAATACATGTTGGCAATGCAATATTTGATAAGTAATCTAATTTGATTTTCTCTAGACTGAAATAGATGTGTACCGATCTTGTAGGACAAAATACATCAAGGGTTTGAAGAGGTTCAACTTCTTCTTGACAAGACGGTTCAGAGTACATAAAATTCATATTAAGTTTTATCTTTTTTGATCTTCTTCTGTGGTTATTTAGATTGGTAAATATCATGGTTTTATGGTTATCTTATTCATTGATCAGCTGTTCCATATTTTTTTTTAGTTTTGGCAAGAAAAATATATATAGAAGCAATCGTGAAACATGCTACAGATAGTAAATACCTGCATATTTGGAATAATTAGAAGCTGAGCTCTGAACTGGATTTGAAGTGTAGACATATATTAAAGCTAAATCAGGTATTCAGATATTTTTACTGATTATTTGGTTATTACATCAAAAAATAAACTACAAGGCCCCGCGACAACGCGCGGGTGCACTTGCTAGTTTAGATGAAAAAGCTATCTTTTATTGATATAAACATCATGAAGTGATGCTTTTTTGGCCCATTTTCCGAACTGCAACATATATACATAAACTGATTTTTTTTGGCTTATCTTCTTGATTGTATTCTATAAATTTATGTGTGCAAACATTGATATACAGATTCATTTTTGGAATCAACTTGAAACCTCCACCATTGATAGGCAATGACGCTGAGAAAACAGATGTATTACATTGTTTTGGCGTGGCAACGGTTGTTTGTAGCCACAAGAACCATTGTTTCCAAGTTTTCTATTTGAGATTTATGTTCTTTAATTACGTTTCTAGAGTGTGTAATGTGATATCTCTACTTGTAATATGCTCCACAAACTTCACTATTACGTTTGTTTACAAATTAATATATATGGCTGAATTACAAGACCACAAAAAATATTAAGGACTAATTTAAGGATTAGAAAAAATGGCAATGAATATTGACGTTTTATGAGTAATGACGTACAGAAAAAGATGTTGTGTTAGTCTTTTTGGCGTGGCATACCAACCTTTTGAAGCCATAAAGACACATCATTTCTGTGCTTTATAATCGGAGAATATATTGTTGTGTATCATTGAAGTTGTTTACACCCGCCACGAAGCGCGGGCGGGTTACAACTAGTTACAATAATTTTTTTAGAGATATATAATTTCGTAATTAGTATATTATATTTAATATTACCCGAGTATAACATTATATTAAAAAATATATATTATATTAATCTTTATTTAAGGTATTGATAAAAATAAATAAAAAGAAAAAACACTCACGCCTTAGCAACCATTTATTCAAGCTCATACATACAACAACCTCGATAAAGAAATGATATGACGAATATAAACCATTTGCCATAATTTTTATTCAAATTATTATACGATCAATAAATAGATCATTTCTCTGAACCAATACTTTTTATACCACCGATCTTCATTTATCAATGTTCTGTAATCCGTGAGTTCAAGAATTTTACTCTAACTTCGACCTGGCTCAAGACTTGTTAACGAAAAGGTGAATAATAAGTAGGGATACAACTTTCTAACACGACCTAAAGAACATCATAACTCTAAGTTAAAAATATTAAATTCTAGGTTAAGATATCTAAATCCGTTTGAATTATGAGTCGTGTTCGTGTGACCTGTTTAATTAAGCAGGTCATGTTTGGGTTCACTTGTTTAACAAGTTTAGTTAAATAGTGTGATGCTAACACATGTCGACGTAACTGTTTATGACCCATGTAACCTATTTTTTACAACCAACGTTCACAATTAGCAAGTTTATAACTTGATTATTACCTATCAACTTACCAACTTAATATGTTTAAACAAAAGCGTAGAGTTCCGGTTACAACATCAAAAGTATCTATATGTTAGGGTTGTTTTTCGTACACAAATATCAATCATGTTCAGGTTAAACAATTCAACCCGTCAGGTTAAACAATTCAACCCGTCAACTCATAAAAACGGCTAGATGGTCCCTTCTAGTAATGTTTGCAAATCGGTCCAATACCACAACACGCGTACGCAATCTTCACACCATGCCCGAGATAAATCCTACACTGTCGGCAAAATTCGCTAGTATTTCCTCCAAAATACTCCATTGCTCTTCATCATCATCATCATCATCATCATCATCATCATCATCATCGGATTGAACTGAACGCTATACGCCGATCAGCACCGGTGATTTGCGCTCGGGCTCATCCCCAATTCGTTACTCCGATCAAACTTTCTACTTTCGTCAGGTACGATTGATTGATGGTTAAATTTGTATACTTTATACAACAAGATTTTAGGTAGATAGTTGAATATGTTCAATTGATCATCTTCTTTGCGTTCATGGCAGCTGATTTATTGAATTTGAGTGTGATTTTGATTTTGATGGGGTCTCACTTGGATGCTGGGGGGTCGGTTACTGTCGGTGTTTGTGTTCATAGTTATCCGGATTGCTGATTGAATGAGTTAATTTATTGTTTTTGGTTCTCTATTGATTTATTCAATTGTATAGTTCGATGAAATTGGAAACATTGATGGGATTTCTTGTAACCTAGAATTTGCATATGTAAAAGGTTGTTTTGATTTAGATATTGTTTTGAATACTTCATAAATAGTACAAATAAAATATATGTTAGGGCATCTTTGCTAGAATAATATTATTGAGTTCTTGAATACTTCATAGTTATTACAAAAATGTATATGTTAGGGTATCTTTGCAAGCACAGGTTGTGTTTTACCTGATCTTGTTGGTTAGCAGCATGAGTTTTCTGCTAACAGGTTCTTACTGTGGAAATATGAATATCCTGCATATGGTTATTATCGAATGAAAATATGAACCATCCTTTGTTTGCAATGGACAGAAACCTTGAAGCTTTGTGAGCTTCTGATGGCTAATGGAATGACATCGGCGTTAGTACTACCTTCAGGATCGATGGAACAATCATATATGTTAATGAAACAAACAAAGTCGTCTGAAGAAAGTCGTAACACGTCAGATGGTCCGATTGCTATACTCTGGGACATGGAAAACTGTCCTGTTCCCAGTGACGTGCGCCCAGAAGATGTGGCTGGTAATATCAGAATGGCCTTACGGGTCCACCCTGTGATCAATGGAGCGGTCAATATGTTCTCTGCATATGGGGATTTTAACGGGTTTCCCAGGCGTTTAAGAGAAGGTTGTCAGAGGACGGGTGTTAGGCTCATAGATGTACCGAATGGTAGAAAAGATGCTGCTGATAAAGCGATACTAGTTGATATGTTCCTCTTTGCTCTTGATAATTCTCCACCATGTTCCATTATGTTGATTTCGGGTGACGTTGACTTTTCTCCAGCACTTCATGTGCTTGGTCAGCGTGGGTACACTGTAATTCTTGTGGTTCCATCTGGGGTTGGTGTTTCATCGGCTTTGAGTAATGCTGGTAGTTATGTATGGGACTGGTCTACTGTGGTGCGTGGAGAAGGGTTTGTGCCACAACCGCCATCTCATATCAGTGAAAGTTCAGATGCTAAAAATGAAGATGAGGCGATTGTATATAGAGGGATCTCAATGACATCCCAGTCCTCATTGGAAAATGATATGACGTGGGTACAGCCTGGAAATTTGACCGGTTTAAAGGGTCAACTAGTGAAGCTTCTAGAAACTTCTGGAGGGCGTATACCACTCGGGCGTCTTCCATGTGAGTACCAGAAAAGCTTCGGGCGACCCCTTTGTGTTTCAGAGTATGGAACTTTCAAACTAGTAAATCTTTTGCAAAAATTCAGTGATGTGATCTCTGTTGAAGGCCAGGGCAAGAAGAAATTTGTATTACTCAATAAATGCTCAACAAACGCTGTAATTAAGCATGATTTGAAAGGGAAGAGTTTACAAGAACCATCTTCAGACGAGTTTTCTGAGGATGAAAAAATAGTTCTTGAAGAACAGAATGAGAGTAACAATGAAGTGTTGAACCAGTTTAGGTATGAATTGCAGGAGATACTAGTGAGTTATTCTTGTAGGATTTTCTTGAATTCCTTCGAGGCGATTTATCAGCAACGATACAAACGGGCACTCGATTATAAAAAACTTGGTGTGAACAGCCTTGAGGAGCTGTTTCAGAAGATGAATGAAGTTGTAGCATTGCATGAGGAACCAGTGACCAAGAAGAAGTTCCTGGTGGCTGCTGGTCTGTAAGACTCTTATGTGCTTCGATGCGTGCATGGTTCATGGGGTCCATGAACCACTTTATGAACCCACTTTACTGGGCTTGAACCGCTCATTGGTTCGAAGAATGACCGCATGGTTTGTTTTAATATTGCTTGTGGTCGTTGGGAGTCAAACCAATGGCTCAGTAGGCCGATGCAGCAGTGATGCTGATTAGGAGCTGAAGCTCGTGGTCTGTGTTTTATGTAAAAGGTTTATGTTTCTTGCTTCCACATGTTCTTTTAGTTAAATGTGGGTGTGAACCTTATTTACCTTATAATCTTAATTGTCATTGTGTTCTCGGGTAGAAAATATCCCGACTTGTTTCTTTTCGGTCTGCTTCAGGTAGTGAGGGTCATGATGTGGGTTGTAGTTATCGCAACGGGTGACTTTTGACATGAGCTATATTGCTAATGATGTGTCTCAACTTTGGACATGAACTACACTGCTAATGATATTTCTCTCTGTACTGCTAATTACGTTAATGGGTAATTTAATTGTGTTCTCATATTATTAAAAAAATTGTGTCACTGTCATACTGATATAATATTCAAGTTGATTAAGCTTGTATATTTTTTTACTTGATGTTCTCATTCGGGGCCATTGTATGTTACCAACCACCTTTGTGCGTTTTCATAGTGGATTAATAGTGGAGGTGTATAGATTTTTTTTTTTTTAACGGTCAACGAATAATTTTTAAGCCCGGTCATCCGGGTAAATCTATTGGTGAAAGCCCACCCACGCCTGCGATCACAAACAGCGCTAGTAACCCGGCTCGTCCATCATTTCAAGTGGAGGTGTATAGATAGGGTTGAAAACCCAAACCGTGTGGCAAAAGTCAAAGCCGGTTTCGGTTAACGCGCTTTGGTTTGGAACCGGTTCAAACTGGATTCAAGTGGTAGGGTTACAAACTAGTTAAATCTATGGTAAATATTTGGTTCTTAAAAGGTTATTTCAAACAGAGTTCTTAATCGGCTTAGGTTTTTGGTTTTCTTTGCGTCACTAGGTTTATTTCTAACATTTTTTTACTACTGATGCACTTAACCTTACAATTGTACAAGCTTTATTCGTAGATTTTCGATAACATGTGCGCCAAGTAAAATAAGACTTAAATTAGAAACTTATACATGGTAGTAGGGCTGTAAGGTAGAGACTAGAATGCTAAATCGTTGGGTACAAATAGAAGAGGGTATCGGTGAGATTCAAGTAATTCATAGTCGCATGAGTTAAAATTATTAGATACAAACCAACATATATAGCATTTTAATTTTTTTCATACTTACATTGGTTAGTTGCGTTAACTTTGTCTTCTCTATTACATGTTATTAAGTTTTAAAATATTTAATCAATTTATTTAGTCTATTTAGAAAATATATATAAACTAATAAGTTATAATATTTTAAAAATATATCTGCCATCACATAGTACACATAGTAACCCAAACAATTAAAAAAAGAAAAAAATAATAATACATAATAAATATTTTGGGTCCAATGATAGTTTTGGAGTCTGTATGATTGCCACCGCCAAACACCCTCAAGGCCATACGTACACTTCTAAGGATCTAAATACACATTATTTTTAAACAGATGAATTGCCTATATCATTAAAGTCTAGAAACAAAATGTCTTCTGGTTAAACAGATCAATTATTTTTAAACAGATCAATTGCCTATATCAAAAAAAAGGGCGTACCTGGTGCTGCAAAGAGCTCCCGCGTTTTCGCAGGGTCCAGGGAGGGTCCGTCCCATTTAAGGGAAGATGTACGCGGTCTTTCCCCCACAATTGCCTATATCAATAAAGTCTAAATACATATTATTTTTAAACAGATCAATAGCCTATATCACTAAAGTTTAGGAACCAAATGTCTTCTGGTCAAATGATATGGGTTAACCAGCTAGAGCTTGTAATCTTTTAGATCTCATATTTAGAACCTGACCCATGACAATTTTCTTATAGTTATGAGTTTTGTTTTTAATAATGTCATTGGATGAGTCAGAGCTTAAAAATCAATATGAATAGTTGAAATTCGGTTATACTGTAAAATAGTTTGAAAGAAAACTAAGGTCCAGGAATCTAGGAGTCTAGGGTGAGTTTTTCTGATTCACGGGCTTTAGTTTACGGAGAGTCCGACAAAACCGGGCCATATTAGCCCACAAAATAACACACCGAAACTGGGCCACAAACAGAAACCGTAGTTCCATACTTACATCACATATAAACACATCGACAGTTTACAAACATTCAAAACCCTAAAAAGCACCTCATCACCCTTCATATCATCAGCCGCATCATCGTCTTCTCCACCACCACCACCTGTATTTCCACCAATGGCGGCATCTCCACCGAACTCCGTCCAATGCTTCGGCCGGAAGAAGACCGCGGTGGCCGTAACCCACTGCAAGGCCGGCCGCGGCCTCATCAAGATCAATGGCGTCCCGATCGAGCTCGTGCAGCCGGAGATCCTCCGCTACAAAGCCTTCGAGCCGATCCTTCTTCTCGGTCGCCACCGGTTCGCCGGAGTCGACATGAGGATCAGAGTGAAAGGCGGAGGCCACACGTCACAGATCTACGCTATTCGTCAGAGCATCTCGAAGGCATTGGTTGCGTACTACCAGAAGTTCGTTGATGAGGAGCAGAAGAAGGAGATTAAGGATGTGTTGGTGAGGTATGATCGGACGCTGCTTGTTGCGGATCCGAGAAGGTGCGAGCCGAAGAAGTTTGGTGGTCGTGGTGCTCGTGCGAGGTTCCAGAAGTCGTACCGTTGATCGATGCAGAGTTATTTACGTGTTTCTGTGAGATTTTTGGATTCGTGTTATTGTGATGTTTATTTAGGAATTTTTTATTGAAGTAATTTGATCCTTATGTTTGCATCTGTTTTGGTTTCTATATAATTGATCTGATTGAATTTGAGGATCAGTTGTTTTGCTATGTGCCCTTTTGTGGTGTGTGGCCTTTTGAACTTTACATCTCCTTTATTCACAGATGATGTAGGATTTACCTAAAATGCTACACATGAAAATGAAAATGAAAATGAAAATAAAAATAAATAAATAAATAAAAAGTTGTGCATTGATCTCATGTTACTGAACTCCTTTCGATTTTTCTAAATGGATGTCTAATGTCTTATTTGATACACATTTAGAGGCTGTTTCTATAATACAAAATCAGCTTATGAAATATTAACTTATAATACAAGCATTATGTTCTGGGCTAATGGTTTTACAGGACATATTGTAACACAAAGTTTCATAAGTTTTAAGTTGGATGTGGCCCGAAAGAAGAGCTCGTGACTATAAGTGTCCGGAACTCTGGTCACCTACATCAGAGAAACGGTTTCAAGCTTAGCACACATATAGAAGTTACTCAACATACACACAACTTAAGATCACAATTTCGACTTCTTTACTTATGAATGGGTTAATCTGCTGCTTTGGTTTTCACCTCAACCTGTAAATAATCATTTAGAACAACTAAATGGGGAACGGTTTTGAACTCATTTTTAATAGATGCAACATTCTAAATGGTTTAATCAAATATTTGTGTCATTATTGAAACAATATTGTTATTGTAATTGCAATTCACTCAATTTAATATAAAACAATTTAAAATTGAATAAAAAACGAATGATCTGTTTTGAGATGCTAAAAGAATGACCCGTATCAACCAAACCAGATTTAATGTGTTACCCAGCACCCCATCTTGACACCTCTATAAAATAAGTAACTTAATAATAAATGGTAAAACATCAATCTTGAATAATTAGATACAAAAATATTCTCAGAACTAACCTCAAAGCCCATCTATGTTTCTTACTAGACTTTGTATGCAGCAAAGCCAAGCAGCTTCTTCTTGTTGCATCCCTTCTTCCCTCTAAATAGAAGCCTCCTTAGAAACTCGGTATGTTTACATCGCTTCTTTATTGGTACAATAGGTAAAGCCCGAGGTACAACTATGTATCGTTCTTCTGTTTTTGTAGCGTTTATGATTTCTTTGATCATTGGAGGGTTTAGAACAACCTCCCACTCAACACCATCCTCTGCTGCTATAAGATCATGTAAAGAACAATGTTGGGTCAACTTGTTGTCATTCAACTCTGCTGTTATCTTCATTCCCTGCAAAATCATGCAAGTTTAACTGTTTAAGCTTTTAATTGTTGTACATTCTGTAAGGGACGTTTCGAGGTACAAGTAATAAGGCATCAATTATAGCAACTAGCTTACAGTCTGAAGCAACTTCTCTTCTTGCTCAAGATCTTCTGTTACCACATCCTTACTGGAAACACTGTGCACAATATACTCTACTGATAAGATAACTTTTTTTGATTTCTGGAAGTACTAGAATACGGATAAAACTAAGGTTACCTGGTTAGTTGGAGTTGTAGCTCAAGACATGTTGCTTCTAGTCGATTACAGTGATGACTTCTATCCTCCAACTCCATTTCTAGATAAGATACTTTGTGAAGAGCTTCTTTTAATTGAATTTTAGCATCAGAAAGTTGTTGATCGAGATCAAAATTAATTAAGTTCAGATTATCAAAGTGATCATTCATTTCATTCATAACCAAATTGTCATTATTTTGTTCATCGCATCTCATTCCAGCAAGTTCTGCTTTCAAATTTCGAATTTCATTCTCTCTCTTACATTCACTTTCTTTGAGAATCCTGTTTTCTTCTTCCACTTCACTTAAATGCTTTACTATCAAACTCATTCTTCTATCCACAGCTTTAGAATGGTTCTTTGGGTTGGTTTTTGGGTGCCCTGGGGCCCGTTTCCTCACTAATAACCGCAGCTTTTGACGTTCAGTTTCTAGCTGTTGCCTGTTTGCCGTGACAACACGTCGGCTTTTGATCTTGAGCTCCTTCTTAAGATCACAGTACTCATGTTTCAAAACATTGTTTCCTCTTTCAGTTGAATCAAGTCTTGAGACGAGTGCATTGAACTTCACAGTTGCCTTAGAAATTTGATTATTTACATCTTCGATTATTTCCTCTTTCTGAGCAAGGGCTTTAGTAAGCCGAGCATTTTCAACTGTAAGATTTGCAAGTTTCTTCTTTGCTTCTATGTATTTTGACTCTAATCTCTTGCGTGCCATCTCAAGGATTACCTTTTGATCTTGCTCAACTTTTGTAGAGCTCAATTCCTGCCTGCAATTCTTTAATGCAGCATTTAAGTGAAACAATCTCTCGATCGCAGCTGCTTTCTGCTGTAAAACTTTTTCAAGTTCTTGCTTCTGAATAGCCACTAACGCTTCAGCCTTTCCCCTCCCTAACAAATTTTTAAAAGTCCAGAAATCCCCGTTTAAAAACAATGGCGTAAACCATAAGAAGCTAAATAGAAACATGAATAATAAATATAATGAAGATCAAATACAATTGAAACACAGAAATAAGAAATAATGTCACCTGAGTTGGCTTCTTGTGCTGTTTTTGCATGTTCAGCCATTAGCCTATCTTTAGCATTGCATTCACAGAGAAGACAAGCTACCTGTTCATGGAGGTTTATTATAGTTTCCTCTAAAGCTACTTGTTTCCCATATGGAAACTTCTGCACGATATAGGTACAAGAAATTACCATCCTACCCACCAGAAGTGATCAATATTAACATAATTATAAACAAAAACAACAAATTTTCAATCTACCTCTTCTTCATTTTCTTTCATATATATTTCAGCTTCACTGTTCACAACATTGGGTTTCTTTGGAGATCTTTTCTCCAGAACCCGTGTTTTTGGGTCCATCTTTTATTCTGGCCAACAAACAAAAAAGTATAAGCAAATGAATACAAAATACAAATTAGATCAAGGAGCATTTGACCTTTGGAGTAATAGTTGTATGCATTTTTGTGATCGCCAAACTACCAAGACCAGTTCAACCTTTTTGGAGCCTAATACGAATTCTAAAATCCAGGCCTTTTTCATTAAAAAAAAATGTTGTTTTCTTAGGATTCTAACATGGTGATATACTATGACAAACAATTTGGTATAGGTCTTTAAAAGACACAAAATTACACAATGTACAATTCTAACAGAAATTCAAGAGATGTAGAGCTGAGTTAGCTGTGATGGGAGAGGAAGAACCGAACACGAATCAAACGTAGTCAATCCCTAAAAAATGGCGGGTCCCAAGGCGAAACTTCACTTTATGATTCTATAGTCGAGCTGCCCCTGCAAAGTACAATTATCTTCTTGAACATGAAGGACGAAATCAAAGCCTTGTCTTCATGAGCACCATATTATCAAAGATTGTCTAATAAGTTTCATAATGTTTAGACTTTTGATAGCAACACTATCGTCGGTCTATTTCAAGAATAGTTGTGATTTATGTTATTAAAACGGGTCAGGTTGACCCTAAAACATTTTTACCTATAATTATCTGAATTTTGATAAACAATTATCATGTTATCACATAAATTGGCGGGCCCTGTTACGATACAGTCAGTAATCAAGCGAAGATCGATAAAGAGAAAAAGAAAACTAAAGAGAGGAGAAGATATTCTCAAATTCATCGATGCCCATTCCTCTTTTACAAGATCGTTTAAGTAACAACCGGTGAATACAAGTTAACATCACCACCTCACACCTTGCTACAATTACAATTACCCTCTATTATTTGAGATGTAACAGGCCCTAAGGGGCCAAAGCTTAAGCTTATTTTTTATATAGTCGAGCCGCCCTGCAAGCTACAATTATCTTCTAGCAAGTGAAGGACGAAATCGAAGCCGATAATAACTCTTCTTGAGCATCATATCATTAAGATTGTCTAGTAAAGTTTCATGATGTTTTGATGACAACACTATCCTCAGTCTACTTCAGAAAGTGTTGTGATTTACTTGATTAAGACGGGTCGGGTTGACCCAATAACTATTTTTATCTCCAACTACATGAATCTTGATAAACAATTATTATGTTATCACAGAAAACAATCCCTGACCTTACACTTTGTTTTTAGCTAAACTTAAATCATTTAACCAAATTGACCTGTTTACCTTCAAATTACCTCCTCTGGTTTTTTCAAAAATTTTATACGAATCCTTATTAATGATTGATACAGACTTGCACCCATCTAAAAACAGAGTAAACAAAGCCCATTGATCTCCCAAATAAGGCAAATATCAACCTCAAACCCCGAACTTTATTCTCTGCTAAAACCAATAAAACTAGTATACAAAATAACCAAATAGTAGAAAACCAAACCTGTGAAAACTCAAGAAACCCAGCTCAAATTAGAAGAATCCAACAGCTTCCATGATCTTTCCCACCCTGTAGCATAAATTATGCATCTTTATCAGATTATACAAGTTAGAAGTTGGTTGAGGACTTTCATCGAACAGATTGAGTGCAATGAGGAATTTGGGTTTTGAGATATTGTTGAGGAAGAGAAGACAGATGGTAGTAGCAATGGTATAATGAGAGTTCAGCGGTGGTAAGAGTGAGAGAATTTGGGGAGCAAGATGTCAGTCAGTTTTGATGAAGGAGAGTGACAGAACCGACTGGTGAGTATCAAATGACTTGGGGTCCTGTGCCCAACATGGAGTTATAATGATACAAGACAGTAGTCACATCCGTAGGATAAAAAATAAATGGATCCTATATTTGGACATCCTAAAAATATAATTCAAACACTTACATCTATACGTATAAGACTGTTTGTTGTGTATCAAGGGATTGGGGTGCTACTCACGTGGCTTGAAATGCTGGTCGTGAACACCGCAACACTAGGATGCGATCAGGGGTACGATCGTTTGGGCGTGAGTGGGTTAGCTAGTGGACATGACTGTTTGGTTGTGTCACCTTCACAAATTATAGCCGTTAAAGGCTTAAAAAAATTAAAAATTTTTACTTATATATACAAACCATTTTATTTCGCTCACTTTCTATTTAACATTTTATTTCATTCACTTTCTTTCTAACATTTTATTGAAAAAATACTTTGTCTCACTCATGAAATGTAGTTTCTTCTCATCTGAATCTTCCGAAAAAGACGGGTTTTTTTAAACGAGGAAAAAGGTAGTCGAGCATTTGATCGAGTAGTCTCAACGTCAACGATCGTTGACCGGATCTTCACCTCTAAATCGTGACCGAGTGGGTGCTCACAATACTTTAGTAAGTCACTTTTTTTCACTCGTTGTCTTTATGACGAAGAGATTTTTAGAACATGTTTTCGTTTGATTAGACAACTATTTTTATGTATATCAAAGGATTTGTCGGAGCGATATTTGTTTTTTCAACAAAGAGAAGATGTTAGAGGTGTTGGTCCATTTGATCGGTTTTTTAGTGCAGAAGATGGTTTGAATCGTTCAATACCATAA
>BJCN01337584.1:0-11478 GCA_018326445.1 Flaveria brownii
GAAGATCGCCTTAATTCCGAACGAATGAGAGGACTAGTCACAGAACTGGGTGAGAACACTCTCGATGTTAGAACCCGAACTGGAAGGATGTGGATCTCTCGTTAAGGAGGCCTACGGGGGAGAATCATGTATGAAGCTCATAAGACTCGATACTCGATTCATCCTGGTGCCACGAAGATGTATTAGGATATGAAGAAAGATTATTGGTGGCCGGGAATGAAGCATGACATAGTAGAGTACGTGAGCAAGTGCCTTACTTGTTTACAAGTGAATGCAGAGCACCAAAAGCCATACGGGAAGATCCAACCGTTGGATATACTCGAGTGGAAGTGAGCACATCACCATGGACTTCATAACAAAGTTACTCCACACGATGAGGGGGCACGATACCATTTTGGTGATAGTTGATCGTCTGATGAAGAGTGCTAACTTCCTACCGATTCGCGAGACGTATCATCCGAGAGACTGGTGGATCTGTTCATCAAGGAGATTGTAGCTCGTCGTGGTGTGCCAGTGTCTATCGTGTCTGATCATGACACTCAGTTTACATCAAAGTTTTGAAAGAGATTTCATGATGTGATGGGGACGAGGCTACACATTAGCATGGCTTATCATCCTTAGATAGATGGTTTGTCTGAGAGGACAATTCAGAGACTTGAGGATATACTTCAAGCATGCATGATTGATTTTGGAGGAAGTTGGGATGATCACTTACCGTTAGCTGAATTCTCATACAACAACAGTTATCATGCCTACATCGGTATGCCTCCTTATGTGATGCTATACGGTAGAATGTGTAGGACACCTGTATGTTGAGGAGGCATCGGGCAAAAAGAGTTGGGAGGTGTTGAGGTGATCGAGGCTATGACTGAAAAGTTAAAAAGGATCAAAGCCTTTATGAAGGCAGCCAAGGATAGACAGTAGTCGTATGCTGACAAAAGGTGTAGACCTATTGAATTCAACGTGGGTGATAGAGTCATGTTGAAGGTCTCGCCTTGGAAGGGGATTATCCGGTTCAAAAAGCGAGGTAAACTGGGCCCGAGGTATATAGGACCTTTTCGAATCATTAATCGAGTAGGAGAGATGGCCAATAGGTTAGAGCTACCTGATGAGTTAAGTGGAATCCATCCAACATTCCATGTATCTTATCTGAGAAAGTGTTTACCTGATGAAGATATGATTATACCATTGGAGGATATCGAGGTGGATGAACGGTTCAATTACGTAGAGGAACCAGTGGCAATCATCGACCGAAAGGTTAAGAGATTAAGGAATAAAGTGATTCCACTGGTGCATGTGCAGTGGAAACACCTAAAGGGTTCGGAGTCTACATGGGAGACTAAAGAAGATATGAGACAACATTACCCACAGTTATTTGAAGATTGATGGGTTTCGGGGACGAAACCTCTTTACGGGGGGTGGACTTGTAACACCCAGAAATTTCTCGATTAAAAGAAAAGAAAAGAAATGAGAAAAGAAAAAAAAGTGTTTTGAAAGAAAAGGAAAGAGGCCTAAGTGGAGGGGCTAAAATGTAAAAAGGACAAAACAATATAATTATTATGTTTAAATTGGGCATGACCGCCCACTTATCTGTTACATCAACTGCTCGGCAGTTTTAGAGGGAGAAAGAAGAAGATCTTCGGCTTTAGAGAGAGAGAACAACTGAATTCTGCTTTGGTAAGCAAATTTTTGTATAATTGGTTTGGTTTTTATGGATTTTTGACCAAGAAACCGATTCTACATGTTCTTATGTGTATATATATGCTCGGATATGTGTTTTAACATGTATAGGTATTAGAAACCTTTGAAAGTTCGAGTTTAAAGAAGCTGAGATTGGAAGCAGTCTAGGTGAGTTTCTAGATCGTGGTTTTTATATGTTTTTGACAGTTTTTGGGGTTGAAAATGTATGTTAAATATTTTTACAAGTGATATGTATGTAACCATAAGTATATGTGCATGTGTTTGATGTTTTATGATTATAAATGCTTTGATTAGTATTTAGAATGGTTGTATAGGCTTAGAACAGGTTAAACTAATGTTTGGGACTGAAAAATATATTAGAAAATATGTAAGTAGATGGTCATGCACCCAAACAGGGCCCTTGCACCTAATATGTTGCCTTAGAAAATTTTTAAGTGAGGTCATGCACCCAAACAGGGCACATGTGCCTGGAACATAGACTTAAAAAGTCTAAGGTTGATGCGCCCAAGCAGTTCCCTTATACGCCCAAATAGTAGCCCATGCACCTAGAAAATGCCTTAGAAATACTAAGTGCATATTAATGAGCCTGAACAGAAGTTCATGCGCCTAAGTTTGCCCAAATGCCTAAGTATTAGGGGTGATGCGCCCCAATAGTGTTCATGCACCAAAGTTTTTGCTCAGGCGCCTAAGTGTAGGCTCTTGCGCCTGAATAGTTCATGCGCCCAAAGTGTGAAAAATAGTTAAGTGTAAGGCCATGCGCTCAAATAGTGTTGAAACGCGTAAACAGGCCTCATGCGCCTGCATAGTGTTAAAGCGCCCAGCACTTAGAAAATTTTTCTGAATTTTTAGGAAATCACATTTTTAGGTTTATGACCCTACTTTGACTTAAGGCTTATATATGTCTATTTTATGCATGGTTATGCTTTGTTCTTATGTTCCTTATGTATATTGATGTATGAATTTATATGGTGTGTTTATGATTATAAACGTAAAGTATTATCATTAAAGAAAGAGATAAGACTAATAATAATGATAGTGGAACATAAAGAATGAATGAAAGAAAGGCTTGGAAGAAGAATGAAAGGAGGATCACAACTCATGAGAGTTGTTAGCTCAACTATGTGTATTATAGCATGCGATTTTAGCTAACCCATGAGGGTTCACACATAGGGGGATTAGTCTTGGTGACTGATCCATAGTAGGAAACGGGATCCTTGTCACTTTACTCCGGGAATGAGGTGGTTGTGTGCCCAACGATGGGGGTAAAGTTATGACAGGATCTAGAAACAGTGAAAGATAATGATAAAGTATGAAACAAATGATTATGAAAGATAGTGATAAAGCACTAAACGAACGAATATGAATGCTTATGTCCGAAAGTAAAGAAAGTATTTTGATAAGAAAGAGTACTATCATATATAAACTCTAAAAAGTGTTTTCAATACTTTAAAAACTAAAACTCACTCAGCAATGCTGACTTTTATGCATTTTCAGTTGCAGGTAATGTTGCTAAGGATGGCACACGGGGAGGCTACTCGGCAGGGCAAGACTGGCATCCAGTCACACATAATAATATTCTTGTTTTGTAATGCAACTAAAGAGGCTTTTGTAATTTAACAATGTTATATTGCTTAACAACAGTATTTATCAATGAAATGAATGGTTTTTCATAATTATTTCCGTTGCTTATTTTAGGAATTGTTTATTATATATGTAATAATACGATGATTGTCCAGCTGTATACGTCTCAGGAACGGGGCCTTACAGTGGAGCTTTCGACAATGATATTTTTTATTAAAAAAACATTAAGATATATTATTAGGGTAAGATGATAAGATCTCTAGGTCTATACTCACGTATAACAGAGGAGATAATCATCTTATACTTGTAGATGAGAGCTTCAGGTCAATGCTCACGCATAGCAGAGAAGATCATCTAAGCATGTTGATGAGAGCTTCATGTCAATACACATGTATAGCAGAGAAGATCATCACTCAAGGTCAATGCTCATCCATAGCCGAGGAGATAAACACACATTTCATTTTATTTGTTATTGTACATTCTGAAAGAGTCACAAGCGACTCAAAACAGAGGCTTTTCTGAAGAGCATAACTAGAAGCATTTATTTTTGCTAACTAGGTGCTCAATTCAGGGTTCGGGTGAGGGAGATTTGGGAAATTTAGGAGGATCATAATAGATATTTGAAACACTCAACTAATTTCTGACAAGGATTTATGTCTTTGTGCAGGGCCGAGATGTTATGGGAATGATCCTTATCACTGAGCTCTTGAACATTTAGTTTGGCCACACGACCACCGTTTACTTCGTTTTGAGCTGAGTCTACCATGCATATTCCATCACAGATCCATTTGTCCTCCTTCAAACTCTTTTTCTTTCAAATTCCTCTAATTCTTGACAAAACCAAAAGTTGAGAAACTTAAAGTTTAAGCTTTATTCTCCCCTAAAATTTCTATTTGATTGCTATTTACAATGAAATTTCTGTTTGTCATGAGAAGAAATAAGTGATGGAATATGGGACTCGATGTTTCAAAAGATTTTATAAACATAAGATGTAAAAGATAAAAAAATTATTTACAACTAACTATGCATTTATTATGAAAAGAGTTTTTCAAAAAGATATTAAACCCAACATGGAGATCAATTCATAAAAACAAGGTTTATCAAATGTTTGTGTGAAAAGATCTGCTCTTTGATTTTTAGTGTCGATTGGAATAATATCAATGCAACCCTTTTCCTGAGCATCTCAAATTGCATGAATCCTTGTTTCAATGTGATTGGCATGAGTGTGATGGATTGGATTTTTGGCAATTCCAATAGCGGCTTCATTGTCACAGAAGAGTGTGTATGAAGAAAACTGGTGCCATAATCCATCATTTTATGTTGGATCTAAAGCACTTGGAAGCAATAACTTGATGCAGTAACATATTTAGCTTCACCTGTAGATAAGGATACAGTTGTCTGCTTTTTTCTTTGCGATGAAACAAGACAATCCTTAAGATACTGGCATCCATCAGTGACTGATTTCCTATTCATTTTGCAACCTCCATGATCACTGTCAGAATAGGCATGCAAATCAAAGTTTCCTCCTTTTGGATACCAAAGACCCAAATGAGAGGACCCTTTAAGATATCAAAAGATACGTTTAATAGCCTTTTCATGAGATTCCTTTGGATTTGCTTGATAACGGGCACAGTAGCACACGACGAATGTAATATCTCGACAACTTCCAGTGAGATACACGAGAGATCCAATCATAGAGCGATAATGATGAGCATCCACGGATTTACCATTATCATCAGGAGTTAAACATGTTTGAGCAGTGAAAGGAGTGAGTTCTAGAGAGGCATCATCCATCTTGAACTTCATGAGAATCTCCAGAGCGTACTTTTTTCTTGATGAATTAGGATACCGTTAGGCTTTTGCTCAATTTGCAATCCCAAGAAAAAGCACAACTCCCCTATCATACTCATTTCGAAGCGATCCTTCATTACTTCCTCAAATTCTTTACTAGTTTCTCATTTGTGGACCCAAAAATGATATAATCCATATACACTTGAACAATCAACATTTCACCATCAACTTCCTTATTTAATATTATCATATCTATAGTTCCAGGAGAGAAACCCTTACTGAGCAAATATTGTGTCAATGTTTCATACCAGATGCGAGGAGCTTGATGTAATCCATACAAGGGTTTATCAAGTTTATAAACTTTGTCTGGAAAATCAGGATCCTCGAAACCTGGTGGCTGACAGACATAAATATCCTCATCAATATTCCAGTAAAGAAATGCACACTTCACGTCCATTTCATAGACTTTAAAGTTCTTGTGAGTAGCATAAGCAAGAAAGATTCTGATAGCTTCAATGTGAGCAACTGGAGCAAACACTTCAGTGTAGTCAATTCCCTCCTCCTGAGCAAATCCATGAAGAACCAACCTTGATTTATTTCTTATTACAACCCCACGATCATCTGGTTTGTTCCGGTATACCCATTTGGTACCGATTGGAAAATTATTTGGAGGATGATTAACTAATTTCCAAACTTTCCGTTTCCTAAATTATTGAAGCTCCAGTTGCATATATTCAACCCAACTTGGGTCTTGAAGTGCTGTAGAGATATTTTTAGGAACGATCTAGGATAAGAAACATGCCTAAAGACATTCATTGATCAATCCAAATTGACTCTATGTCCTCATACCATCTAAAATAGAACCAATGATATAATCATGTGGATGGTCTTTTAATGTCTTAAAATTGGTATTCAGGGTTAAAGGATTGGAATGAGATGAGGATTCGGTTTGTGACGGTTGGGAAGGTGAGGATGGTTGTGTTAAAGGATTTGGTTTTGGTGAAGGTGTGGGTGGAATGTCAAACAGAGGTGGAGATAGAGGGTCAATTGGACAATCAGGATAGGGTTCAGGTTGTGGAGGTGGTTATGGTTATGGTTCTGGATCAAGTGGAGGAATGATTTGCACATTGGTTTAAGGAGCAACATCATCATCAAAGATTGGAAGATTGAAGGATTTGAAGACATTATAAGAGTCATAAAACCAATCTGGGTCTGATCCCATGTTTGGTGAATTTGACTCTTGCAAATCAACATAAAAGACTCCTGCACAATGCATGTTCTTTTTATTATACACCCTATACGCCTTTTGAGAGGAGGAAAAGCCAACAAAGAAGCATTCATCTGAAACATCACCAAATTTTGATTTCTGAGCTTGAGTATTCAGCAAAGTACATGAGCAACCAAACAGATGAAAGAAGTCAATCAAGGGCTTTCATTTATAAAGATGCTCATATAGAGTCTTCATCTTGTCTTTCTCGATAAGAACCCTGTTCAGTACATAGGATGCACAATTGACTGCTTCTGCCTAGGAAATGATTAGAAGCTTTAACTTAATCAGCATAGTTCTTGCTGCTTCAATAAGGGTCTAATTTTTCCTTTCAGCAATATCATTTTGTTGAGATGTCCTGGAAGCACTAAACTGTCTGAGAATTCCTTTGCTTGCACAGAAAGAGTCAAAGATGTGATTCCTGAATTCAATTCCATTGTCACTTCTGATGTCCATAAACTTCCTTTTGTTGATGGTTTCAATTGAGATGATCAGCTTCTGCAATTCTTCTGCGGTATCTCCTTTTTGAGATAGAAATCTTACCCACGAGTATCTTGAGTAATCGTCTGTAACAACCAGACAGTAAGATTTCTTAGCAATTGATTTAACACTAATAGGACCAAATAAATCAGTTTGTAACAATTCGAGAGGATTTGAAATTGTATTTTCAAGTTTAAGCTTGTGTGGCCTTTTGTGCTGCTTTCCTTAAGCATAGGCCATGCACTTTTCTACCACTGAGAAATCCTTAAGTGGTAGTCCCCTCACAAGATTGTTTTTAACCAACTTATTGATATTTTTAAAATTAACATGTCCTAATCTTCTATGCCACAAAAAGGATTCAGATGATGAAGCTTTGACAGAAGACAGGTCACTGTGGAGGTTGATTCTTTTGATCCCATATCTAGCAGATAGGTATCATTCTTTCTTGGAGCGCTCATGATCACCAAATCCTCTAGAATAATGAACTCTGGTTTCAAGAACATGCATTCACTGGACATAAATAAAACTAGAATGTTTTTATAACAAATTTATGATACACTCAGTAGGTTGAATGCTAGTTCTGGAACATAGTTCACTTTCTCCGAAGTCAAAGAACCATTTGAGACCTCTCCTTGACCAATAACCTTTCCACCTTTCTTGTCTTTGGCAAAGGACACATATCCTCTATTTATATCTGATAATTGGTGAGTAGGTCCTTCAACCCAATCATATGCCTGGAACATCCGCTATCAACATGCCAGAAACTGTTGATAGTTTTTGTTGAATGATCCTGGCATTTGAGAAAGAATTATTAAGACTTAGAAATGGGGACCCAAGTTTGGATAAACTTAGGTCTTGTAACAGAAGACGTTTTACAAAATAAATTATTTATAAAGTGATTTAGACTACTTCCTAAAGAACTATTATGTATAGTTCTATCAACATGCTTAGGACAGTGTCTGATTACATGATCATCATTCCCACATTTAAAGCAATGAGATTTTACACCTTTCGTTATATACGTTGAAACTAGAACTTGATCAATTTCAATTTCTTCCTCACACTCAGACACATATGAATCAGAATTGCTGTAAGAATCAGATACTTCTTTTAATTTTTCTTTTCTGACCTTAATTTTAGCAAATTCTGATTTATTAACATGAATGGTTTTAACAACTGAGGAAGTTGGCTCTGTTTCATTAGGTGTAGAAATCCGAACTGGTGTAAAAGATGGGACAGGATGAGAGAGAAACTTTTGAAAACAATTTGAGTCTGTACATCTGTTTGAAGCTTCATTTGAACAAGCATTTATTTCATTAACACAAGCATTAGGAACATCATGAGTTAATTTGAAAACATTTGATGATGAACAGGTTGGACTAGAACTAGAAACACACATATCATTGCCTATAATAGACTTTTGAGACACAAATCTACTTAAACTAATGTCTATCAAAGATTTTTTAGAATTGTAAATGCTACTACTAGAGCTTCCCAAAGCACTACTTGCACCATAACTGTATTCCTCTCGAATCTCCTTTTGGTTTACTCCTTCTAAACCTGCATACAAACTGTTAGTATCATTCTGAATTAATTCATTTGTTTGATGAGGTATAGGCATAGGAGAATAACAATAAGTACTTGGAGGAGGATAAACATGAGTGGTCTCTTCACATCCGAAACCAGTCTTAATTCTAGCCCCCCGTTGCTGTTTGCAAAGGTCCTCATGTTTCATCCCAAAAATTGTCCATTTTTCAAGTTTGGTTTTTAATTGCTTGTTTCAAATTCAGCAGGTGCTACACGTTTAGTTAAAGCATTTATTTCAACATTTCTTTTCAAAAGATCTTTTTTTAAATGCTCATTTTCTTTCAAAGCTTCATTTAACTAGATAAAATATTTAGACTCATTTGTTTTAAGTTCCTTATTTATTTGTTTTAATTCCTTTTCATTATCTAACAATAATATGTTAGCTTTGTAAATCCCAAATAAGTGGATTTTTCATGGAGGAGAGCACATGTCTTGGATTACCTCATATGGTAGACCCATAACTACCTTTTTAGCAGCTAGGGCCTTCTCGTATTGACAAACTAGAGTATTCTTTTTTGCTTTCTTTCTACTCCATTGCTTTCTTCCTGTCTTCTTCAACTTCATGTTTCTTTTCAATCTCTTCATCATTGAAATCCCGCTTCACCCCACTCTTTTCAACTTGGTTCTGTTTCCCAGACTCATTAGTTTCACTAACTGTCATCTTCTCTTCAACCTTTGCCAAACCATTTTTCCTCTCCTTAACCTCCTCAACTTCGCCTCTTCATCTTTAACATATTGTTTATCACTTTCATTACAACTATTAACTGGAATCTCATTCGTGAACTCCCTAAAAGGATCAAGGTCTTCAACTGAATCCACATCACTGCTTACCACCTCAACCACTAATGAGTGATTGATTTCTTCTTCAGCTTCTTTAATCTCTGCACTCCAATCAAAGTTTGAAATTAGTGTTGTTTCCTTCTTTGGCTTGACTTCTTCCTTATCGGTGATCGGGATAACTTTAGACGTACCTGAAGTTCTCAGCTCAATGATGATAGGAGATGGACATTCTCTCTTGATGTACCCCAACTATTTACAGCCTTAATTTTGACTTGTCAAAACCCAGTTTAGCATTTTGGTTTTGGTTGCCAAAATTCTTCCTTCCAGTTCGTTCCATGAATCTTCTTGCACGTAATGTGAGCATTGCCATTTGCCATTGAATATCAGTTTCTTCTAGATCATCAGGATCCACCTGGTACATGTCTTCAACAGTCATCCCTTTTCCTTTCAACACCCCCACAACTAAAGCTTCATAGCTGTGAACAAACATCCCAAACAACACCATTGTATTAGATGGAATTTGAGTAGTGATAGATGTCTTTGATCTTGGACCAACACTTATAGATCCATTGCTAGATTTGTCTAATACACCATATCCTGTTGATCCACTATAAGATGCACCATACACAGTCGAGTTTGAAGTGGATGAGATTAATGCAACATTTTATGGATATACCGTAGTAGGCATCATGGGTTGATTGTATTCCATTCTTTTTAAATCCAGATCAAATGATTTCAGTTTGTTGATAATATCCATAAGTTTATAATCAGCAAAGTTTCTTTCCTGCTTCAACATCCTGACTTGCAAGCTCCATTACGGTGGAAGTGAGTCCAATAGCTTAGTAACTTGCTCATGATTGCCCAACTATTCATCATATCTCTTGAAATTGCTTGATACTGACAAAAATTGATTGGTAATATCACTTAGGCTTTCATTTTTGTGACCAACGAATGAGTTGAATTCCTTCTCGGCTTGAGCTTTCTTGTCCTTCTTGAGATTCTCATTTCCATCATGAAATTCGCACAACACATCATATAAGGATTTTCCATTTTTGTGCTTGGCAAAGCGGTTGTAGATGTCTTGTGATAAGCATAATTCTAAATCCCTGAAAGCTTTCTGATCATGATCGATTAACTTGAGGTCTCTTTTAGTAAAAGTTGATGAATCAGTGTTCGGTGAGGTAACTTCACCAACAGTAACAGTTGGAGCATGTGGACCATTTACTATTGACTCACAATCATATGTGGACCATTTACTATTGACTCACAATCATATATGGACCATTTACTATTGACTCCCATTGATTGTGATCTGTATAGTAAAAGAAAGCCTTTAAACATCTTTTCCAGTCCTCAAAGTTATCACCATTTATAAGCCTCGGTGGCCTATTTGGTGTGACACTCTCCAAGTCAGAAATGGTGATATTGGTTTCATTTTTTATTTCGCTGAAGAATCTGTAGATTCGCTGGTAAATTCACTAGGAATTTCGCTTAGCAGATGGGCAACAGTTTCACTAGAACAGTGCTTCAAGAAGTCTAGTATCGCTGATAATTTCGCTGAAACTAGTAGAACTTTCGTTCTGATGACAATTTCGGTAACACTTTCGCTTGTTCTAACAACAAAGTGATGGGAACTTTCGTTCAAATAGGGTAGTCTCATTGGGAATCAAATACAATCTTTAATATATCACAAAAGCTATAGTTTCACTGGACTGTGATAGTTTCGCTGGAAGAAACCCGCAGTTTTGCTGGAAGCTTCTGAAAGCCTTTATGTGCAAGAAATCAACCAAAAATCACCCAAATCATAATGAATTGATGATTGGATGGTTACGTTATCTTCCTATACTCAAAACAGATGTTTTCCCATAGTTTTTCAGACTAAAAACACGCATAAGAGATCTGAAGTTAATGAAACAATGTTTTTCTCAAAAACCCTTCTAAAACCTCAACAAATCAAGAGCACTAAGGCTCCAATACCATATTGTTAGTCCAAAATGATCAAATAATAGTGAAAATGATGTATAAACACTATCAAATCCCACTGGAATGACACTTAAACAACAATCTAGACAATGATTTTCAAAAGTATAACAATGATAACCAAATCCATAATCATAAGTATAAACCAAAGCTCAAGGATGATAAACAAGATGATTTCCAGCCAAAAATAACTATAAACAGAATTGCAAAAGATGAATAATCATATTAGGGTTGTGCAAAACTTGCACATAAAGTTTGATCATTACAACATATAGGCAAATTATAGTTTCGCTGACAGTTTCGCTGGATAG
>BJCN01337657.1:1431-21749 GCA_018326445.1 Flaveria brownii
AAGGGTTATTATTGTGTCGTTTATCTAAATGTTTTACTATTGCAATATAAGTCTTAATGTTACCTTGTGAGTTGAATTATTCTCAATCAATTAATCAATCTATATGTATAATCAAAACTGTGATTACTCACCGGCTATATTTTAGCTGACTCGTTACTTTTCACATGATTTCAGGTTAAGCAGGATAGTGGATTTCTACGTGCTCATTTAAGACACGGACTTAGTTTAAATAAAAGACAATTATTATTGGTGGTTTCAATTATTGTATTTGTGTATGTTAAACTTATATTATCTTGTAATCTGATTGTAATATTATTTCCACAAATAGACAACCATGAGTTATGAACAATCAATCATTCCCTCGTCCGCTCCGATGATTCCGCCGTCGGTCGGGGTGTGACAACCCGAGAGGTAAACGACACTAACATTATCACAATAAACCAATGTCGCACGAGCTAACGGGACTGAGAGTTCTAACAAAAGGTTGCGTAACCAACAAATTTCTGCAACGACGTTTGCGACACCACGGTATTCGGCCTCGGCACTGGAGCGAGAGACGGTAGTTTGTCGTTTGGAAGACCAGGAGATCAGGTTATCCCCAAAGTAAATGTAATATCCACTGGTAGATCGTCTAGTATCGGGGCAACCTGCCCAATCGGCATCCGTATAAGAGACAAGAGACGGAGGGGCAGATGATGTCGAAATTGTGAGGCCAAGTGTAGATGTTCCTTTAAGGTACCGAATGATACGCTTAAGAGCGTTCCAATGGTCCACACGGGGTGCATGCATATGCATGCAAATCTGTTGTACGGCGTACGTTATATCCGGTCTGGTGAAAGTCAAATACTGTAGGGCGCCAGCAAGACTGCGGTACATAGTCGGGTCACTGAATAACTCGCTAGATGTGGTGCTTAGTTTGCCATTTGTATCAACTGGTGTAGCAACGGGATTGCACGTCTGCATGCGTGCCCTGGCAATGATGTCATTAGCATAAGACTGCTGTGAGAGAAACATGGAGTTGCCGGTTCTAGTGACAGAAATGCCCAAGAAATAGCTCAGAGGGCCGAGATCCTTCATTGCGAACTCTGCTGACAGACTGTGAAGAAGTCGCTGGCGAAGGGCTGTGGAAGAAGTCACGAGTAGAATGTCATCGACATAGAGAAGTAAGTCGTATCATGATCCTGGTGTAGAGTAAATAAAGAAGCATCACATCGACTGTTTAGAAAGCCCAATCTAAGAACGTATTCTGTGAAACATTGGTACCAAGCCCGTGGTGCCTGTTTGAGACCGTATAGAGATTTCTTGAGGAGGCAAACGTGATCAGGGAACTGTTTGTTTCGAAATCCCATAGGTTGGTACATGTAGACTGTCTCATGAAGATCCCCGTGTAAGAATGCGTTAGTTACATCCAGCTGGTGAACTGTCCACTTTTTAGAAAGAGCAATGGAAAGGACCATCCGTATAGTAGCCAGTTTTACAACCGGACTGAAAGTTTCTCCACAATCGACCCCAACCTGTTGTGACCGACCATCACAGACTAAGCGTGCTTTGTACCGTTCCAGCGTGCCATCCGACTTGTATTTATGTTTAAACAACCACATGCTACGGACAATATTCATATTAGGTGAGCGAGGAACTAACTCCCAACTACCATTTCTAATTAAAGCATTATACTCAGTAAGCATGGCATTATACCACGCCGGTACGATCAAGGCATCAAGTGGGTTTTTGGGTACTGGATGTATGGATGGTGAGGAAGTGGTTGTGTTAAGGTTAAGAGGCTGTTTTGGTTTGAATATGCCGCTCATTGAGCGGGTGTGTATGGTACGGTGATGAGGCAGTGGGATGGTGGTCGGCTGAAGGGGATTGTTGGGTTGGGAGGGCTGAGGTTCGGGTGGTGGTGTATGGTGGTGGGCCGGTGGAGGTGAAGCTGTCCATAAACAGTTGGGCCGGTTTGCGGATGTAATGGTATGGGCGGGGCAGTGTGATTGGGCAGTGAAGGGACAGGGCTGGCTACGCTGGCGGGAGTGTGCGGCGGTGGGCCGGTTACAGTGGGCTTTGCGATGTGTGGACATATGTGGTATGGGAACGGGCCGGATAAGAAATCATATGATGGTGTGGGTCTGATGGTTTGGTTAAACGGGAACGTTGTTTCATCAAACGTAACATGTCGGGAGATGAAAATTTGTTTAGTGGCAAGGTCGAGACAACGGTACCCTCTATGGGAGGTTGGGTAGCCAAGAAATACACATGGCGAGGAGCGGTATTCTAGTTTGTGGATGGTGGTGGAAGGTGTTAGAGGGTAACATAGGTAACCGAACACCCATAGGTGATCGTAGGTGGGAGTGGTGAGGTAGAGTAGTTCGGTTGGGGTGGTGTTGTGTGTGGTTTTTGTGGGTAAGATGTTTAGGATGTATGTTGCGGTTTCTAAGGCAAAGTGCCAAAAATGTGAAGGGAGGGATGCATGGGCAAGAAGTGTACGGATCATGTTATTTATTGTTCTGATTTTACGTTCGGCTTTACCGTTTTAGGATGAGGTATAGGGACAGGATAGGCGGTAGAGGATACCGTTGGCGGTGAGAAATGTATTAAAGGCATTGTTCACATATTCACGACCGTTATCACATTGGAATGTTTTGATGGTTCGTTCAAATTGTGTTTTTATTTGTGAGGCAAAAGTGGTAAATGATGGAAAAACATGGGATTTATTAGCAATCGGGTATGTCCACAAAAAATTAGAAAAGTCATCTAAAAATAGGACAATATTTATGACCCAAAGAGCTAATAATGGGTGAGGTCCACACATCACTATGCACAATGTCAAATGGTTGAGAAGTATGAGAAAGCGATGCAAAAAAGGGTAGACGAATACTTTTTTCATAAACACAAGACTGACATACATTATTCAAAGTATTGTCAAAATCAATAAAACTAGAAGTTTTTAAATTATTCAAAGAAGAACATCCTAGGTGACCAAGATGGTGATGCCAGAGTTGTGCAGTGACAGCAGCAAAAGCAGTGGGCTGAGGAGATGGTGAGCCAAGCACAAGAGGGTATAGGTCACCACTGCTGTTACATCACAGGAGGGGGGCCTTGGTCTTGTAGTCCTTCACAAGAAAACCAAATGGGTCAAATTCTACTGAAACAGAATTATCAATTGTAAATCTACGAACAGAAATTAAATTTTTAACTAATCTTGGTGAGTAAAGGACATTTTTAGAACAAATGGCGGGAATGGTTTTGGTAGGTATTTGGTGCCTTGACCGAGCACGGGAATAGTATCGCCGCTACCTACAATGATATTTTGAGAAATGCTAGAATTAGAAAAGGTATGAAAGTCACCTTGCTCATGAGTCATGGTAGAAGAGGCGCCCGTGTCCATGTACTGAGTGGGGTCCGGTTGCTGTAACGACATAGTGTAAAGGGCCTGTTCTATGTCGGTGGGTGTGTACGCAGTGTGGGCCTGATGCGGCCTGGGTCCAAGAAGGCCGGACTGTTGAGCTGATTGGTTATTTGTATTAGGCCGAGGGGTGTTTGGGTAAGGACATGGGGGAGTGGGCCAAGTGGGGTTGTAGGAATAAGAGGTGTGATTGGGCCACGGGTTAGTAGCAGGCCATTGGGGAGGCGGTATTGGCCAGAAATATTGGCTGCTGGAGTTGTGCCAAGGTGCAGCGGGCTGAGACCAATTGGGTTGCTGGAATCGTCCGCGGCCATAAGTGTTTCTGCCACGTCCGCGTCCACGTCCACGGCCCCGGTTGCGAGTGTAGGTGTAGTCAGGACGGTTGGGTGTGGTGTTTGGTGGGGTGTGTTGGTTGGGACGGTGTTGGGTGGTGGCTGAGAGTGCCGTGGAGGCTGTTTTGGAGGCCAACAGTGCTTGCTCGGCTTTTTGTTGTTCGACTTGGACGAGTTGGGAGCGGGCGGTGTAAAAATTAGGAAGAGGTTTGGTGTTTTGTAAAATGGTGCGGATGGCTTCATATTGTTCATTAAGGCTGCCAAAAGTTGAAGGAGAAGGCGAGCATCGTCGACCGGGGCGTCAACGTTGGCAAGTTGATCGGCTAGAGTTTTGAGTTCTTGGCAATACGCCGAGACGTTCGGGAACCCGTCTAGGCGTGTGTTGGAGAATTTTTGCATAAGGTGGATGGCACGGGCGGCCTTATTATCTTGAAAGAGGTCCTCAATGGCACGCCAAGCTGCATGAGCGGTGGAAGTTTTGTTGATGATAGTGTGTAGAAGGTCATTAGAGATGGTTGTGTATAGCCATTGTAAGCCAATGGCATCCAACCGGTTCCATTCTGCGGCTTCAGCGGATGATTGGGTTTCGGGTTTGGAGGAAAGGTGGTCATAGACAAGGAAGGCTTTGCAATGAATGGTGAAGAGTGTGGCCCAAGAGTTGTATTGTGCCGAGTTGATTTCAAGGAGGATGGGTATGTAATTCTTTATGTTTGAGACAGTTGTGGCAGGGTGGATTTTGGATTCAATGGTGATGGGTGTTTGAGAAGAGGGTGTTTCGGTTGTCATGGTGATGGGTGGATTTTGGATTCAATGGTGATGAATGGTGAAGGAGATGAACCCGGTCAATGATACCATGAAAAATTAAGATTAAGATCCTAATATGCACTAATTCCACTAATTCCACTAATTAATATTAAATACAATTTAATATGTACTAAAGATAGTCATCGCCTATTAATATTGTTTGCAGGGAAGTTGCAACCTCGCATTATTTGCAAATGGTACACTCGACACGTACATGTAGTTTATAAACACAATTTAACTTCACATAGTTCACCCCGTTTGTTTTAATATCCTTTTCTTGCTAAATACAATTGTTTTCTAAATCAAACATAAACTCATTCATGTCCAATGGTAAGTCCACTTTAACTTCGTATAATTTACCCCGTTTGTTTAATCTTTTTTTCTTTACATTGGACTTTATGGATTATCAATTCAAACGAATATAACAGATATATGTTTGTTAAATTCATTATGCTGTTTCCAAAACACACGGATCGAATATACTATATATTTAGTTTTACTTAAAAGAAGTTCGTGCTTTTTAAATTCCAAAAATATCAGCTTGTTTGATTGTATACATGTTACTAGTTAGTAGTTGGTAACATCAAGCTTATAATGATTGGTTATTTTTAACATTCAAACAGACAAAACATCTCATATTTATGTTTTAATATAATTTTTATTCGAAACCAAACTGGCGCAACAAGCGGAGAAACCCACCAGTGTTCCTAAACTTTAATATTATTGGATCAAACCTAAACTTTAATATTATTGGATCAAATTCAACATAAACGAATTAAAATAAATATTACAGTAAATTACAAGGATGATCCTTGTGGTTATGTTAAAATGTTAGATATGACCCCTAAAGTTTAAAAGTTTTGAATACAGTTCCTAATATTTTTTTCTCTTTCATCTATAGTTTTTAGGTCTGTTAATCAACAGCTAATAATGTTAAAAATTGTAAAAAATAAAATTTCACCCGTATTAACCATCTTTTTTAAACATATTTCTTTTAAAAAAGTCTGAGTTTTTTAAATGTCTTTATTTAAAAATTTTCTGTTTTAAATGCCTTTTTAAAATTTCTTAAAACATTAAATAAACAAATGGCTTTAAAGATAATAGTTAGAACGTGATAATTCTAAAATTTACATTTTGAAAAACCAAATGGTTGTAAGAAATACGATAATACTTTAAAAAATACCTTTAAAAAATCAAAAGGTTTTAATAAAGACGTTTAAAAGTCAACTAAAAAAATCTGAAAACCGAACATTAAAAAAAAGGCATTTTTTTTGTGTATTAAAATATATACATATCAAAATTAAAATAAAACACAAAATACATTAATGATCCCGGCAAAGAAAATAGTATTTTGTTAAATATAACAACTTTAACTGAACTAACAGAGTAAGAACCATTGATGAAAGATAAATATCACATTAGAGACTATCTTCGTAACTTTAAAACATTAAAAACCAAATCCAAAACTTTAACCAAACCACAATCGACCGTTCATGTAATTTACTCTAAATATTAAGTATTAGAATTCTAAATTAGAACATTGAAACAGAATACAAGGAGATAGTTGATCTCCACCACGCACATAACGAACGATTCAACGGCATTGTTTCCCGGTGTTTTCTCTCTACATTCATCATCACTAATTTCTTCAACAACCATCTTTCCTTAATCTTTTGCATTCTATCTCTAGGGTTTCTTTCAAAAACCTCTATTTCATCCCCATTTTCTTCTTTCTCAACAAACGAGTGTGAGTCTGTAGATATTAACGATTACAGGAACAAATTACAGCATATAAGACGAAGATGAATCTGTGATCAGGTCTTCTGAGAATTGAAGAAGATCTGAAGCTCAAATCTGAAGGAACATGAGCGCTTCTAGTTTCATAAAGTGCGTCACTGTTGGTGATGGAGCTGTTGGAAAGACATGCCTCTTGATCTCCTACACCAGCAATTCCTTCCCGACGGTTGTTAATCCTTTTCATTCGTTTTATTATTTCACATTTTTTGTTCTCGTCTGATTTCTTTATCAGTTTATCTCCAATTTTCGTCATTCTGTCTAATGCGATAATGAGATTTTTGTGTTTGCCTTGCTTGAATTGAGTTGCATAAAAGGAAATTATGTGATTTGCTGATTCATTGTGGTAGTTTATGTCAGAGGTTAATTTTGTATATTTTTTGTTTTGTTGTGGTTTAAACAGGATTATGTGCCAACTGTGTTTGATAATTTCAGTGCAAATGTGGTTGTCAACGGCAACACTGTGAATCTAGGGTTGTGGGACACTGCTGGTAAGTGGTAACCTTCTGAAATGTTATTAATTGCGTTTAAGTGAACTTTGAGTATACTTTGTTTTAAGCGGGGAATCGGTATTCTGATGAACAGGACAGGAGGATTATAACAGATTAAGACCGTTGAGTTATCGTGGGGCTGATGTTTTCATTTTGGCGTTTTCTCTCATTAGCAAGGCCAGCTATGAAAACGTCGCCAAGAAGGTGAACCTCTAGTGATTTTCTCATTCATGTTACTTATAGCTATAACATGATCTTCAAATGTTTCTAGAGGTGACGGTTTCAACCTATTTGCTTATGAACAAATCTATTCGGGTGATGCTTTATTACTTGTAGTTGTGTTGTGTAAATAAGTTAGCTAATAAGAAAACAGGGTCAAGATTGTTTATTTCCTCTTATATTAATACGTACTAACATTTAACAACCTAATTTATTAAATTTTTACAGTGTACAAAAATGTTTATGTGGACCTGTACTAAAACTACTTGTTAGTTGTTACCCAACCCGTCCATTTTGCCAACTGTAGCTTTTTCTTCTTATGCTCTCAGTGGATTCCAGAATTGAAGCATTATGCCCCTGGAGTCCCAATCGTCCTTGTTGGAACCAAAGTCGGTTAGTTCTATTAACAACATTGTACTTGCCAGTTATATAAATTGATGGTTCAGAATTTACGGTCAAACTGCCTCTTTTCATCTTCTTGTTGGCGCTTTATTAAAAACACCATTGCTCATTTGTTAAAAGTTTATGAAATGTTTAATTCGGATCTTGGTTGCTTTTAGATCTTCGGGATGATAAACAGTTCTTCGCTGACCATCCTAGTGCAGTCCCTATTACAACTGCTCAGGTAAAGATTTTTACTTCTAAACTACTACTCTATTCGTTTGGTAAAAATAGTAATTGTTGTGTTGTCACGTAAACTATATAGCAAATAACTAGAATACAAAATCGCAAATAGTGGAAGCATGATCTTTAACAGCACGCCATTTAGCTAAAAAATGGAATGTTACGCTGAGGGGGTACCTAGGATTAGAGATGCACATCAGCACCATCATGAGCTCAAAAGTGGAACTTTATCGTATTCTATAAATTAAAAGTGTTACCAGTGTTAGCCTCAGATCATCTAAGCGTTAGCCATAATCTTAAACACAAATACTAGCCCAGTATTATTGCACAATAGGCAATGTGATTAAACACAAAAATATATAAATAAATAAACAATAAAATTCAAGGCCTGATTAACCCCGCCAGGACTTATCTGCCCCAAATTTTGAATGCCACACATAGGCATAACAGGGACCAGGTCTTTTCTTCAAATTCTTGTAAGCTGAAGCATCCTTGGTGCACCAAGGTTGTTTTTTAGTGAGTAGCTCAGATTGGTAAAAGGGTCAATGGTTGTATTTCTTCTTACTTTAATTTGTATATTGGATTTATTATAGGGAGAAGAATTGAAGAAGACGATTGGTGCTCCCACATACATTGAATGTAGTGCAAAGACACAAGAGGTACAGTTAATTTTATGTGAGGTGACAATTTCAACCAATCTACGGGTAAATGGGTTGATTGCGGCGTAGTTTGATGGAGTGAAAACAGATTAAAATCGTCCTAAACGTATTAAAAAAGCATTAGACCTCCTAATTCATTTTATGAAAAAACAATTAAATCATTATTGTAATAATATAATTGTTGCAGAAAGACATTAATCATGTATGGAGTTAAAATAAAACAAAGGCAAAAAAATGTCTACGTTTGGCCTGAGTCCTGACCAAACTCATTTTGACCTGTTATCCAATCCATCCTTTTTGCAACTTACTATTAGGAGCATGCTTATATGTTGTTATGCTGTCAGAATGTCAAGGGAGTTTTTGATGCTGCCATTAAAGTTGTCCTGGCACCTCCAAGTTCAAAGAAAAAGAAGGGAAAGGGTCAAAAGGGCTGCTCTATATTGTGATCAACTATGGAGAGTTATGGCACCTACACCTTGTGTTTTTACCTTTCTGCCCTTTCACTATCAAAGAAATCATTAAGGGTAACCAATGATCTATTACACGAAAGCGTCATTCTGCTATCTCTATCGTTTTCACGTGTTCTAGTCACCCTTTCCGGTTTCTCCCGGCCCGGTTTTTGATTTTGTTCTTATATTTATTAGTTTTGTTGAAGATCCACTTAGATTTTGAAAACTAAAAAATAAAACTCATCTCGGATTCTTTTCTTTATATATTCATTTTGGTCATTTGTACTTGATCTTTTTGCATTAGTTATGTAAGTTGATGTTTGAGTTTTGAGGATACTATTATTGTTCATAATGTTATCCCGCAACTTTGATGCAGTTATGTATTGTATTATCTGCTGGTTAATTGTAATTTTGCTCATTTATCTTTTATTATAATTTGTTGGATTATACACAAAACTCAAGCTATCACTTTTATGTAAACTATTTAAGGGCCAACATGTTTTAAAAGAACAAAAACATGTTAGGTTCAAAAAAAAGAAGCTAGGGAAAAGGGTTGAGTTTTGTATTGCGAGTCAAATGGTTTGGTTCGTGTGTGTTCTTTTTACATTTTATTTTTTTCATCAAGGAAGTCTTCCAATGCAACTAGTGATCACAGATCATCTAGATAAAAGAGTTGTGTTAATGTCTATAGTAGAATAGTTCATGATAGTCAACTTGTAATATTAGAGGGTTCAATGTATAACATTTCACTAAACAACTAACTGTGTGTTAGTTAAAATGTTGATTAGTTGGTATTAAGGAATGAGGAAAGCTCAATAATATGGTCGGCTATGATTGAATCAATTTCTCTCATGTACTCTTTTCTCTTTCTGAATTCTGATTCTTACAATACTCTCCATCATGTCAAGTCTAGGATCAAAAAAATTGTGGTTTCATAAAACCCTATGCTATGACTCGAATCAATAGTCAATCATATTTCTTACAGGGAGGGTTGGCAACTAAATCCGAATGTTCCTATTATTTTCATCCGCAATAATGTGAAAAGAAGGCCCGGCCTTAAGTTGTTCAAGGCGAATGTTTAATCCGAGACTCAGAGAGTCATTCTTATAACAAAAGATTATGGTTGAGTTGTGGTGCGGAAAACAAGACATATTTCATGTCATAGGGTTAATCTCAAGTCAAGAAAAGGTAAGCATAAAATCTCAAGTCAAAAAAACTAGGCGCTACTGATTTGTTGGTCGGCGGAGTCAACAGCCAAACATTATAAGCCGACTACTCCAAATCTCAAGCAGAAGACTAGATTTAAGGATAGAGTCTACACAATTACAAGCAAGACACTTATGAAAGTAAGGTCGGTGGTATTAAGGTAGGTGTTTGTAAGACGACAAACACTTGAAAGAACTTATGCATGTATCAAACAGACAGTTGGGTTTGTCGCAAACCACTCAATGGCTTTCCATTCTTCAATGAGAACTTCCTGATGCAAATATATGTCAAGAAAAACACCATATATTCATTACATTAGTTCATATGGGGTGTTGTGGGTGTGTTCATAGTCTCAAAATAGCAAGTCTTAGTTTGTTTTAGGGTTTAGTCTCTTTGATTGTGTTCGTCCATCAATCAATATGTTGTATCAACAGCCTATACGTGTTAGTTCTTTGACTTTTAATCAAGTTCAAAAACTCAAGTTGTCTTTTGTTCTTTGACTCCTGTCTCTGGTCACCGGAACGAACAGAAAGGTGTGTCTAAGTTTCTTCATGACTAATATAATCAAGAATGTGTGATCTACCATTCATGGTGGATCTTGGATGGCAAACTAAGGCATGCACTACTAAAAAAAACTTTTTAAAAGAACGCCCTAGGGAGTGTTTTAAGTAAGCGTATTTAAATCAAAGATACTAGCAAAAATTACAAGTAAACATATCCAATCACACTCTTAGAATAACAATTTATTCATCGTCTTTTTACACTAAAATACTAGCAAAATTACAGGTAAAACCATAAGTTGAGTCATTTAAAATCGGATTCTTAAAATCAAAGATGTTCCTATATCAGAATATTTCAAACTGAGACTGTGTTCTTGATCTCCATATTTTGAATTTCAGTCCAGACCCAAAACACCCCAAGAGCTTGGCAACTATCTTTACAAAAAAGAAGGTAAAAGATAAGAACAAATCAGACCTTGATTGGCTCGAACTTCTCTGCAGTTGCTCCGCCTTTGGCCTTTTGTGACTGGATATAGCGGATCGTGCTGGAAAAGAAAGTATCAGCAGCTGGATCTGAGGTGGCGGTATCGCTTTGCATTTCAGTTGTAACTAATTCAATCAGTCCCTGAATCGAAGCAACTGTGATTTGTGTGTTTCCCTTCTCAAAGAAGTATAGATACCTGAAAGTACATTGCAGTTGCACCCATGTCAATTTACCTTATCTTACAGTACGGGTTTCGAGAAATTAGATTGTTCGCAGGGTGAGCGTTACTTACTTGTTTAGAATCTCAATAAAGAGGATGACTGACCCACTGCTACCCTTTGTCACATTCGCCATTTGTTGAGCAGCATTTGCAATTCGTAAGGCACGCTTCAAACAAAGTAATACTCTGTATCTCACATGAAACAACATGATTAGGCTCGACTAAATTTAGAATGATTTGACCTCAAATACTATGATTCATGATAAAACCAAAAAAAGAGCCAGTATAATGGGAGGGTTTGGGTGGGTCGGGTAACATGTCTGAATGGTTAAGTACTTAATTACGGTTCCAAACGGCCCCGCCTGGACTTTCTTGTCCATTTTGCTTAATTTTATTAAAAGTTTAATTATAAAAACTACACTATCCATAAAATATATTCTGATTTCTTTTTACTGGAATGATTTATAGGAGGTTTTAAGCATTTGAAAGCATTTTGGTAACTTCCAACCTGTTTGCATTTAGTTGAAGTTTTACAATATTACCAGTTTTGACCATTTGGAGAACTCAAATCGACCCATCATAGGCAACTGCCACATCTATGAAAAATAAAAAATAAAAAAGGGCATTCAAATGCAAGTGATGATGATTCATTTACCTCTCACCATCCTTGATCCCATCCTGATCCTCAACCCAGAACAGATGTGAACAGGCATAAACAGCTCTACACTGGTCTGGCTTCTTCAAAAGTTTTGCAGAATACTACAATGTAAAAGGTGAAAATTAGAATGAAGCAAGTTTACCGGGTCAGTTGCATGACAGATTATTAACTAAATGTGTTACCCCTGTGGCCTTGTGGGTTAAAGTATCCCTGTTTTCGACCCCAAACGTGTGCATCCGCTGAAGAGTCCCTATAATCAAGTATAGTGCAGTTACCTGTGCCTTTGAATCCTGTCATTCAGAAACAGAAATGAGATCAAATTAATGCACCCCGTACCAAAAAAGTTGGAGCTATACATGAAATATAATTTACCGAAATTTCTTCTTCGTATAATATATATGCTTGTGTGAAAAACTCATAAGCTACAGGTTCAAGATCACAGTCATTGGCAGCCTGTATAGGGTAGAGCCAGAGAAGGTCAGAAGGAATAAAATATATTGGTACTTAAAAGCATAGACATACCTCAGCACATTCCAAATATAACCTCAGTGCAAGGTCGGGTACTGGAACCGTTGACAAGACCTCGATTGTCTGATACAAGAAGCCAAAAAGATAAGCATGTAACAATCATAATTTGACCCTTCTAAGAAGCTTTGAAGTTGTAGTTCTTTTTCACTCTTGTTTTTGAAAGTTGATGCCAGAGAAAGGAGGATCTAAATTTCATCCAGATATTTGAAATAGTTACCTGATTCAATATTTGAAATATCTTTTTCGGCGTGGCTGACGTTGTCGCCTCTTCACTAGCATTCTCATCCTGACTTTGTACTCGCCTAACCAGCTGTAGTCTCATAAAGAGTCCATAAAATAAACTAGAATGAGATCAAAAGTAGAACACATCAATTGTGCCTTAAACTCCCCCCAAAAAAAATTTTCAACACAACGATAAGCAAGAACATAGAATATTCAGGTGTTTCACACCTCTCTCCTATCAAGTGGCATTCAAAACAAAATAAAATAACAGAAAACATACATGGCACAAATCTCAGCTGCTTGGGTTTATATATCTCAAGGTAGGGAACTCTGGTTTACTGCACATTAATCTTCTTTACAACGTAGAGCAAATCCATATCTACTATTTAAATTTGAATTTTTATATCTCAAGGTAGAGAACTCTGGTTATCATACACTATTTCCCTTGTCTTTAGTTAAATAATCTACTTATGATATGTGCCTACACACGCACACACATATATATGAGCATGAGATACTCTTATAGTATTATTTAAAGACTTCACAACAGTTTTCAAGCATGCTAATGATATAGTCCAATGGTACAGAATTTGTAGAACCGTTTTCCAAATCAAAGCATGATTGAAATTACTAAGGATGTATCATTTATATCAGATGTAACCAATTGTCAAGGAAGAATAAAACCTTGAGGGCATTATATATAAGTGGAGGAATTGTATAAGGAAGTCGCTTGGGTCCTCCAGTCATAATGTGCTTCTTCACTGTACATATAATCTGTCACACAACAGATATAAATATCAACAACCATAAACCATGATGCCAGGTTGGTTATGTATAGCTATTCATTAATTATGTACACATTATCCAAACAAGGCGATGACAGCACGCCATTGAAGTTAAAATTGTTGAGATTGAATATAGAGATGCATGTATCTGCCACTAGCCAGATGTAATATTGGCTCATGAATTTACAAACTAAGCAGGAAAAAATGCACAGAAGAACTTCAAGTTGATTGCAATAGTAGATTATGTGCTATTAATGATGCAACTATAAGTTGTTGAAGAGCTGCTGTATTAAAAGTGTTGTTCTGCAACAACAGTTAACAAACCTTTGCGAGTTGAGGTTATAGCTAACAAACTAGAAACTTAAATATGCACAGAATCATCCGCATATAAAAGAAAGAACCAAAGAATCCACCAAGAGAAAGGAATACCTTTAACATCTCTTCTGGATTATCATTATACAACATTTGAATTAGACGAGCAACAAAATTCTGCTCTTCCTTAAAGTCATCTTCATCCATCTGCATAATGCAGAAAAACGTTATTGAAATTATGAAAATATAAACCTTTACAAAATGGCATCATGCAACACCTTTCTCTAGAAACATCTGATAATATGCATATTCACCAAAGTTTAAATATGAAATGACTTGAATTAATAAATAGAATCTGATGAGACAAGATGTTACGCCCACCTCGTCATTACTATCAGAATCCAAATCTTTAATAAGCCCTTTTATTAGTTCAAATAAAGCTCCAACCTACACAAAGACCACAGTCATTATAACGCGGAATAACTGATCTATGATATTGACATGTAAAGAGCCAAATACCTTATCAGCGGTTGAGATGTGAGTCTTGTTTTTCATGATGCTTTGAATTATAACATTAGACATCACTTTATTAGTTCTATCATCCAGGTACTCCATGACCAGAGGATAGTTTGAAAGTTTTAGTGCAATGTCTATATCACTGTATTTCTCCAATGGAGCACTTAGAAGTGCAACAATCTGCTTTGTTGCTTTGCCTTCCAGCTTTCCCTTGCCAGAAATTTTGCTAACACATGCACCCTGAAATAATCAGATCGTAAAGAAAGTCAATGCCACAATAAGTATCTTTGAAATGCAAGTATTTTAATAATTTAAGAAATATTGCACATCCAAACATAAAGCAATCTTATCAATAAGGCCCACTCCAATGGGTCATCAAAAAGTGTGTTTTATCTTTTAATACGGAGATAGAGGAAGAAAAGTATGCTCCAACATCTCCTATAAATAGAGGAATTTCAACCCCATTCAGGCTATCTGTTTCATTTCTAATGTGTTTACCCTTAATCCTCGAATTTCATAAGCATTCCTCCCTTGAGCTTTAAAGCTCAAGGTCACAATCTTAGTTCAAACCTTGAGCTTTAAAGCTCTATATGTTAGGTTGTTGTGAGGGCTAGTTTTAGATATATTTACTCGCTTAGCATATTATAACTAGAAAGAGAGCATAACAAATTATTATTTCTCCAAACTCAATTTAAGTTGACATAAGTTTGCCGTTTGTAACCCTTGATATTAGACGAAAAGATATCACACAGTTAAGTGGATCCCTAAATTATTATAATAAAAAAAAGGATGTTATAAATCATCGGTATGAAACTTCTCTCTAAATATAATGAAGTAGTGTCTGGTAGTTAATGCAAAGTAACATATGCACATGATGTAAATTAATAGCTGTGTTTGGTAAATCAAATCCTCAGACTAAACAAAAGTACATATAATGTGCAATTTTCGCCAAAGAGACAAACAGGAAACGCACGATAATTGAGTTAACTAGTTATTCCTTGTGGATAAGTTCATTATAATTTCATGCAAATAGTAACTCTAATAAAGCAAGTAGAAAAATTAATGAGAAAGAAATATACCAATATTTGATCCACATAGTCTAGCCGATCAGGATGGACGTGGAGTGTAAATGTCAAAAGAGACGAATATAAAGTTACAGCTCCAAAAACAGGCATATCAGGTTGTGCTTCTATCACCTGTATTAGAAATAAGTTCATAGCTGCTTGAACAGAATTCCAAACACTGAACTAGCGACTGAAAAGAAAAACATATAATAGAGCATAGAACACAAAATCAAGGCATGAGCTTGCCAGCTTGGTTTAAGGGAAAGAATATAATATAGAAGAACATACTGCTACTTCAATTTCTAAATCAGTTATAAAAAGGAATCTTGTTGAAGAAATTATTTCCAATAAAGCTGTATATTTTGTGCTTTCAACAAGGTTTTTCCTGCCAATTCAACTTTAAAAGCTCTGAGGCATTAGATGACTTTTTTACCTGACCTATGGCACTGTTCAATTTTGCAAAAGCTTCTACTTGGACAAATTCTGGTAAGACCTGCAGCAAAACTATTGTTTAGGGCTTATGAAATTGAACTTTTCCAAACTTAGCACAAGTTTACGCACCTCAATGCTTGATGCAGCATAATTAGATAGCCTATCCATTAAACCAGAAAGTACTGTCTTAATGTCAACAGAAGGCTGAAAAAAAAAGAAAAACTGTGAGATATTATACTAGAAACAACACCATCATAATAAGCAAATGATAATGAATAATATTACAAAGGCCACAATAATCTTAGCAAACAAACAAGACAGGACACATTGAAGAATTTCCCAATAGAATGTTGCCAATCACTTCTGTAATGATGTGTGATGATTTACTAATAAGTAAACTAATTGTCTTGAACAAAAAACATTAAGATAAGTCTTATGTCATATAATTTGGGATGGTGAAACCCACCTGCAGCTGTGGACAAGCACCCAATAATGTTTCAAGAGTCTGTAAATGGTACTCATCAGGAAAGACTTGAATTATACAATCCATTAAATAATACTGAGCAAGATCATCTTTGCAATTTACAACCTGCAATTGTTGTGAGATTCTTAAGCTAAGAACAAGAAACATAACTAGTACATAAATACTCAAACAAAGAACGGCATGTAAAAACATAAAGATAAGCAGTGGCGATTTGACACCTTTACTTTTACAAAGGGTCAATTTGGGTTGTGTTTAATCACAAACTAGTCAAACAAGTTGAAATTCACTAAAAGTAAGTTTCTAAAGCATACAACCTCCTAAATATAGTTTGTTAACAGACTTGGATTATTATCATAATTATATTGTTTTTGTAATCATAACTAGTACATTAGTTACTAATGGGCAAAATAGTGTTCACAAGTCAACCCAACCCAACCTGACCTTGCCTGTTTCAACCCATTACAACCCAACTCACTTTGAAGCATTTCCCAACCTGCTAGACCATCCCATCTTGCCAACTCTAAGATATTTAATACCTGCTCCAATATTCTGGGAAGAACAACATCTCTATACATCTCTAAGTCAATGCCTTCAATCTGACTGAGGACATGTAGATTCTTTCCAACCTAACAAGATGAGAGCAAGCACCATTACATGAGAACATACATGGAAACTCCCATTGTTTCTTTATCAAGTGATACATAGCAACTGAGATTATAAATTATTTACAAGATCACGAAGCTCATTCCTCTCCTTTTCTCGTTTCTCTTTCTCACGTGCAGGTCCCTGTAGTCCAGAAAGTCGAATTGCTTGTCTCAGATCAGCAGATGTCATAAATTATTCACAAGTACATATACTTTAATAAATCCTTATAATCTTTGTAGCCTTTGATAACATATGGAAGCATACATGCTTAAATACATGAAAAGATTACAGAGTTGTATTTTGGGGGGTGTAAAAGCAGATTCGAACCAACAAAATAGGAAACGAAATCGGTAGCGGCTATATTCGATATGCTTCTCAATTCTGAAGTTAATAAAAACAGTTATCAGTTTGGAAATTGGAATATGTTCGAAAATCAGTTCTCAGTCTGTTCTCAACTGAGATTATAATCTACAAAACCAGTTGTATTCAGTTTATGGTCTGATTTTGGACCAAACCAGGTTTGGACCGGAACCCGACCAATAATGAACTGGTTTAAACCGGCCGCTTGTTTGATCCCTCAATCTAACTATTTTTGTTCCAATCCAACTTTGTCCCCATAACACAGTCGCACACCTACTTATATCTACGATTGAACTAACCTGTTGTTGCATTCGAACCCACAATTTGTTCATCTCTGTGAAGTTCTGAAGTACAAACTCGACAGCATCCATGACAGTGTTTTCATCCCTACAACAGCAAGACGTACACACGTTCATTAGGTCAAACATCTTGAACCTAATACAGCATTAGGTCTTCAGGCTTCTTGTAAATTTATGTTTCACTGTTTCAGATCATGATCATATCAAAAGAAATTGTGCCGTGCCTATCATATAAAGAAATCCCAGACCACATGCATAAGTCAGATCATCTTTCATAATGACAGTTCTTATCCCAACTGTTACTCTGGTGCCCATATAAAGATAAAGTTAATACCGTCATAAACTAAATATCAAAGATGATTTGTTTTACAAGTGAAATAAGCATGATTATTAACTCTATGGTTTACTCATATAAAGAAAAAGAAATCCTGAATAACACATTTAAATGGTTGTGGACAAAACAAAGATATATCAAACTAAAAGAGAAGCCCATCTCTACAGCTAGAAAGTCAAGGTATTTTATCAGTTCAATGAAGAACGTTCAAATTGTTGAACGCATGCTTGCAACTGGTCAATAAAACATGTAAACGTCTGATAATCTTACCCTTCATACTCTGAGCCAATATCAGGTAACTTGTCCCTGCTGACTTGAGAAAGATAACTCCTTAAGAAGAGTCCACGAAGAGGATGCTGGATCCCACGGCACATTTCAACGAGATCTTTTAGGATATCCTTAGCAGGAGCCTCTTTTGACTTAATGTAGACAGATCCTACTGTACAAAGTAGATACCTGAATGAATGGAAAGCAGGATAATCAAAGATTTTATAACAATACATAGTTGAGGAAATCAAGTGAGCATGAATGCTTATATGATGTAAAATTAACAGAATATAGATAGTCATCAACTGACTGTTGGTCATCAAATAGCAATGGTAGCTCATGAGGTTCCTAAGTTTCGTACTGAAACTTGAAAGATATTTCAGATTTACTAACTGTCAGCCACCTTATTTTGGAATGAAGGGGGTATATATCAGCAAAGGAAGGCTGGGTTCTGTTTAAGGATCAGAAAATAAACCCAACAGGCTAAGACCAGCACTGATAGGATTTAGTCAATGCCATGTCTTTGCTTTTTCCATACTAAATTGCAAATAAATAGCCTTTCACTAGAAAATGAAGTAAGAACATATCTGTTTCAAATCAATGCTACATAGAATATTGTACAGTTATATTCAAGCTGACTACAATAAAAGAAAGGGTAAGCTCTACATTACCAGCACAATGTAATTTTCTATTCAGTTTTACCTTACAGAGATAGAAATTATACATTGCTACAAACCTAATTTTGAAACATACAGGTCACCAAGTGCTATGGCAACGTGATTCCACATCAAAACCATCAAATAAGCATCTTTTTCCCCCTTTTTGTTTTGTACACTTATCTCAAAATGCCCTTGCCCAAAATGCATAACATAGGCATAAATTCAGAGTTGGTAGAAAAGCTAATCCCCTTGTAAACAGCGTCCTGACAAGGGCTTCACTAAAAAGACCACAATTCTATGTTAGAACTCTGGTAACCCGATTAACAGTATCAGATTATCTTCATTACACATTTTACATGACTGCTTGATATATAGCACCTGTGTAGTCTTATTTTACGAGAGTCATTCCTAGTACAAAGCTTTAACGGAAACTATTTTATATCCAAAGAGCCACATAATAGCCCACACCCCAGTTGTTATCCTTTTAAGTTAGAAAAAGATCATCATGCCTACGGTCACACAGCTTGGTGCTTGTAGGAACTATTCTAACATGGCGCATTCACCACCGTTCTAACTTATTCGTTTTAGAGAGAGAGTTAGAAAGACAATTGAAAACTCCCAACACTTTCGAGAATAGGACAACTGTACCCCTAACAGTTTCATCTACTACAGCTAATGCACACGAGACCAAACAACTAGCAAAAAATAAACAGTACATCATTCTAGTTCCACACTTACAGTCTCGGCAATATGTTGCCTGCATGCTGCACAAGTTCATAAAGCTCAATAATCGAGCAACTCCGCCTACTCTCCTCCTTGAAAAAGATCTCCAGCTTCCTCAATTCATCAAATGCCCTCATATCTAACCAAAAACCAAACACATTCACAGTCAAACAAAGCAATCATCAACAATTCCACACTTCACAATACCAAAATACTTGACATCACAAAAACAAACAAGTTCAATGAGTGTAGTTACAGAGCTCATAGTATTTGTGAGGGGAAAGCCTCGAAGTACGCAGCTCCGACAGCATCTGAGCAGAGTATTTCAACGCGTCCTTTATATTATTCGAATCCTTAAACATATAATGCACAGCAGAATAAGGCGTTAACAATTGGATTGGAGAAATTAGGGTTTATGAGATCGGAGTTGAATTGAATTGAATAGATTACCAGAGCGCGATGCATGTAAAAGGCGTTCTGTTGGAGACCTGCGATGCCGGCGGTGAGCCATTTCTCTTCGTCTTCAACACCATCGGAGATCATGCTTGACCGATCCATGAGTCTCCTGTGTGGATCAATGTGTTGAAATCGATCTTGAGTTGATGGTTAGTTTTGGAAAGTCCGCTTTTGGTTTTTGGACTGTTTAGTCACCAGGTATGTCATGTGAATCATCTAAAAAAATATGGTTCAAACCACGGCATGGACGGTTCGATCTTTGTTCCAACCGGATTATTTGAAAAGGGCACCCCCAATTTTAAATCAACATCCCTGAACCCTATACGTCGCGTATGGATCCATACGCGGCGTATAGGGTGCGTTGTTGATTTAACGTTTTATACCCTATACGG
>BJCN01337659.1:3306-16216 GCA_018326445.1 Flaveria brownii
TCAATCTGAGGCAAACAATCATGTAATACACATTCTCTAAGATATTCAAAAGTGGGTTTAGCAGCCCACCTTAAAGGAGATACGCTGAGCCACTTAGTGATTATGATTGCGAGATCTGCTATCACCTTAAAATTATTCACATTATCATACAATGGGAATAATTTTACATATAAATCTCAAAGATTAAATTCTACAAGCCAAGAACAAGACCTTGCTAGAGGTGATGAAAGGTAAGAACTGGCGAGTATAGTTGAGAATCAACTAGAGTACAAGTCTGATGACATCCTCTACTTCATGTGATGAGTATAGATTTCTAACTCTAACAATCTTCGAGAACACATCATGAATAAAGCTCATAAGTCATAAGATTTGACATATCTAAGCGTCGATAAGATGTACCAGGATCTAATGGAATATCATTGATGGCCATAAATGATGAAATACATTGCCATGCATGTCGAAAATCCCTCATATGCTTGAAATTCAAAGATGAACATTAGAAACCCTTGGGATTATTCCAACAAACTGAAAATCTTCTATGGAAATGGGAGCAATATCTATGGTTATATTACCAAGCTACCAAAACCTCTAGTGGACGACTCAATTTGGGTCATAGTCGATCGCTTGACTAAATCCGCTCACTTTCTCCATATCTGTGAGAATTTCAAGTTAGAGAAGTTAGCCAAACTTGACATCAATGAGATCATGAGTCGACATGAGGTTCCATTATCCATCATCTTTGACCGATACAGTCGTTTTACCTCTATGTTTTGGCAATTATTAAAGAAATTCTTGGGAACGTGTGTGGATTTTAGCATGGTTTATCACCCACAAACTGATTGTCAAAGCATGGTTTATCACCCACAAACTGATTGCCAAAGCAAAAGAACTATAAAAGCTCTTGAGTATATGCCTAGAGTCTACGGAATCGACTTTAATGGTAGTTTGGATTCTCATCTATCTCTCATTGAATTCTCATACAATAAGCCTATTGAACTAAGTAATATGAGGGTTTTAATTGTATAATTTGTAGAACGCTAGCTAATATCATTTTTAAATTAATTTTTTATTAAAAATTGTATAATGTAAACACAAACGGTAAAAAAGAAAAAGATTAACCAACAACGGTTTCACGAGTAGCGTATACTTTTAGTTATGTTAGATTATCATCGATGGGGCGTGACCCTAATGAACTTAGGCATGAAAGAAAGAGGGTGAAGCCACAAACATGGAGGAAAGAGAACTTAGGCATGAAAGAAAGAGGGTGAAGCCACAAACATGGAGGAAAGAGGGAGAGATGTTGGTTCTTTGCTACGGAGAGGAACTTGGGTGGTAGGAGGATCCGAAGGAAAGTGTGAGGGATGAGGGTGGCAGATAGGAAAAGGCTCACTACAAGAATTCTGGTCATTAGTGGTGACATTATTAGTGGCGACATAGGTATCAGTGGCGACAAAGGTATTAGCGGCGACACCTTTAGGTGTGACGTGTCACCGCTAATAAGTCTGATCCGTATCAAGCTATTCAGCACACTTGTGGACGTTGATCAATTTCACATCCGACGGTTCAAATTTAGCCGTAAAAAAAGCAATAGCGACGATGGCATTAGCGGCGACCCGTCGCCGCTATTGCCCTTTTTCCCAAATATCAGCTAGCTGCTCTCCAATAGATGCGCGCGCGCTAAACATAATTTTTTCGCACCACCCGCGTACCACCGGCCCACCGCAGACCTCGCCGGAATCACGCTCCCCAACACCGACAACCGGCCTACCGCTGAAATCCCTCTCCAACTCCGACCACTGTATGTTATCGCATTTTCATTCGTGTTTGTTTTACTGTTTTTGGTTTGAATCTCGTCCTTGTTGTTTGATTTATGTTCAGGGTTGAAATTACAAAGGTTTACGCTGCTGTTGCGGAGAAACCGAGTGCAGATCTGTGTTACGTCGAAGCTTTCAGCAAGGTTTGTTCGATTTGCTCTGTTTTATTGATTTGTGTTGTTGTTGTTTGATTTATGTTCAGCAAGGTTTGTTTGAACATTGGCTTTCTTTAGATATATAACTTAAAATGTTAGTTGTTAAGTGTTAATGCTAGCTCTAAGGACTATTATGTTTGTTGTTAGCATTTCCCTTAAAGTAATTTGGGAGGTTGTGAACACTTAAGTACACTTTGATAACTTAAAAACCGTTTGACCTATTTGTTATCCATTTTCTTCTAAATTTTTCTAAATAACTTTTTGTCTTGTTACTTTTTTTAGTTGATTTATTAGGTTGATGCACACATGAAACAAAACTAAACATGATGTGAAAATAATGCTAGTGGTGTAAGGTGTGGCTTTATCCACATAAAGATACTCTTCATGATGTGAAAAAACGCCCCTAAAGACCTGTTTCCTTGTAGTGTGTGGCTTTATCCCTCGCTGACTCAGCGACGGATTATGGGTATCCCTAGCCCAAAACTACGAAAATGCCCACCCCCAACCAAAGTATCTATCATTAAAAGATAAATGTGTGGTAAATGACATTGGTAGATACTCTTCAACACCATTTATAAAATGTCATTTACCACCACAATATAATATGATATTAATTGACATTTTCTTATTTGAAAGAATTTTAAGAAAAAAATATCAACAAGATTGAGAAGAATGTAAGATTTAATAACTTTGTTAAAGGTAAACATTGTATTATATCGGTGAAAATAAAATTAAATTAAATTTTTATGTTCTTAAAAACAATAAATAATAAAAAATATGGATTTTTTTTGTTAAAAACATATATATATTTATTTTTTAATTATGGGCGACGGGGGGCATTTTCGTAATTTTAAGCGAGGGATTCCCATAATTCATCGCTGAGTCAGCGAGAGATAAAGCCACGTAAGCAAGGGATGTACACGTGGGCGAGGGATTCCCATAATCCCTCACTGGCACGCTTTTCTGTGCGAGGGATTCCCATAATCCTCGCCACGTCAGCGAGAGATGGACACGTGGAGCGATAGGATTGACTGTTTTATTTAATAAACTTTATTTTTAACGGGTTATTTTAATAATTTGATTTGATCAAATAGTCATTTTCGTAATTTACCCTGTATAGATTGTTTTCCTCTTAACACTAATTTTCAATGGCTGTTCTTATTTTCAAAAGTTTTTCTATTTTCACGTTCTTTCTATTTCTGAGGGAACACCTTCCTATTTTCCCTAATCTCCTCACATGTTACACCGCCATACCAATTTATTTTGTTTTTAAAATTTCTAAAATTAAGTTAATTGTAGAACAATATACAACTAAAAAATAGAGATTCATAAGTTAAAAAAATAAACTAAATACATAAGAAGTTAAAAAAGAGACTTCAATAAAAATAAAATCAAGTAAAGATAGTTAGTTGTATTGGTGCGACAGTCGGTTTGTCTGTTTATCAGATCGTGGTGATGATTCTATTATATGTAGAGTTGAGATATCTATAAATATGTTTGAATAAAATAGTAAAATTAAATTGTAATATGAAACGACTACTTAAACATTTATCTGATCATTGCACAATGGTAAGTAACAAAGGGGCAACAATAGTTCAGTGAGAAATAGCAAACTTTCACCGATTTGGGATTTAAAAAGACCCTCATATAATATGAGTCATATTAGGGAAACGGTGTACTCAGACGAAGAGTTTTGTTATAGTATTTTTATAATAACATATTACTTGCTACATATTATTTTTTAAAATAACTTGATTATTAATATTTTATTTGACCCAAATTTTTTATAAAAGTACCATATATATGCTAGCTTTAATTTACTGGCGTTCAAAACAAGCGGTTAACCGAATTAACCAAGTCTGCAGGATTAACTGAATCGTTTATATCCAAAACCTAATAATTATAAAGATCTTAAATTCTAAGCATCATTTATAGACTCGTTTTGTTGTACCAACAATATTGGGCCAAATTTGTATGATCTGGTATGCTGAATCGGAATAACAATGTTGGACCGAAATAATAATGTAGGTTAAACTTGCAACATAAAGAATCAATTGCAAAAATCATGAAAAATGTCCAAACACCTTGCGATCAAATCAGTCAATTGCAAAAATCATCAATGAATATACATCATAATAAATCAGAATTCACAATTTAGTTCGAACAGTTCAATCTTCCTTACAACAAATCTTTAGTGGCATTTGGTTCGCGTAAGTTGTTATATTAGAACTGTAATTGGAATTTGTAAAATTTTCTGGATTAAAATGTAAATAAATCTCAAGCAGATCACAAAAGAATCAATACTCACTGATTGTTGTGAGTACAAACACTGAACACAAACGAATAAGAAAATAACATCGACTAAATGAAAACTGGCAATCAGAACTATAAGACAAGCAACAATGTGTTGCTTGTCATGACAGATTACTAAAAAGATCAACAAAAACGATGACCGGAGGATCTCGATAGTTCAAGATAAGAAACCCTAAAATTTGTGTTAACCCTAAATGATCAGAGATGCGATGAATATGTAGTCCTTCATATTCCATTTGAACAGCAAAGCACTCTTGAGAATCTTATCACATCCGCTACAACCCTCAAACTTTCAAGAATACATCAGCAACCCCTCAACATACAAAACACACAAATGTAATTAGGATTGAATTGAATAAAACAATAATAATTTTAGCACCCACCATCCACTTAATCCTAAAAACAAATCCACAAGACCTAGTTTTTTACATAAAGCTTTATGTTGACTAACACCGAGATTTTTGGTTAGAATATCAGCAGGTTGATCTAAAGTATTTATCTTTACAATTTTAAAGACACCAGCTGAAATCTTTTCTCCTAAAAAAATAAACCTATCTCAAAGTGTTTCGTACGCTCATGGAAAACTGGATTTTCAGACATGAGAATAGGAGCATTACTATCACATGAAATCTCAATAGAAATAGGACAACCAACCTTCATGTCTTCCAGAATGTTTCTTATCCATAAAATTTAACATCCAGTAGTACACATAGCTCCTATATTCAGCTTCTGCTGAAGATCTAACTACAGTACTCTGTTTTTTGCTTTTTCAAGAGATAAGATTATCTCCTAAGTAGAAGTAAAAACCAGTGACACATCTTTGAGTTGACAAATATTTTCCCCAATCAGAGTCAGAAAAATCTTTTAAAACAAACTCAGGTTGTTTCTTAAATATCAGACCCTGACGAGGATTAAGTTTTAATTATCTTAGAAGTCTTAATGTAATTTTAAAATGAGATTGAAGAGGTTTATGCATATATTAACTAAGACACTGAACAGTATAAGATATGTCAGGCCGAGTTAAAGTCAAGTAAATTAATTTCCTAATTAGAGTTTGATAAAAAGTAATGTTTTTTTAAATAGAGTCACTAGCCTCCATGTTAGTATGCACAACAGAATTTTGTTCCATAGGAATAGCAACATGTTTACATGCAAACATTCCAAACTCATTTAATAATTTCAAACAATATTTTTTTGATTTAAACAAATTCCATCAAAAGTTTCTAGAACCTGAATTCCCCAAAAGTATTTTAACTTTCCTAAATCTTAATCAAGAAACTTTGGTTTAACATATGTTTAACCTTGCTAATTTCAACTTCACAATTACCAGTAATCACAATATCATCAACATATACAAGAAGCACAACAATTTTTGAATTATATGACTTAACAAATAAAGAAGCATCATTTTTACTTTGTAAAAACCTATAGACTTCAGAGTTGTAGTTAGTTTTTCATTCTACTGCATAGGGGCCTGCTTAAGCCCATACAATGATTTCACTAACTTACAAACCTTACCATCATCATTGTTAGAACCAAAACCTTCAGGAATGGTCATATAAACATCCTCATGCAAATCACCATATAAGAAAGCATTATTGACATCTAATTGAAACAAAATCCAACCTAATTGAATAGCAACAGAAACAAAAGTTCTAATAGTTGTCATTTTAACAAGAGGAGCAAATATTTCATCAAAATCAAATCCCTCACACTGACTATAACCTTTAGCAACAAGTCTAGCTTTATATATCTCTATCTTCACATTGTTTTGTACTTAATTCTATAAAGCCATTTACTACCTATAGCTTTTTTGTCCTTAGGTAAGTCAGTATTGACCCAGGTTTGATTTCTATATAAAGCTTCTATTTCTCTATTCATAGCATCTACCTAATTAACATCTCTATAAGCTTCTCTATAGGATTTTGGTTCAGAACTTTTATCAAGTAAAGTCAGGAAACACATATTTTCAGAAGACAAGTTGGCAAAATTAACATATTTTTAACACCATATTTGACTTTACCTTCAACAACAAAGTCACTAAATTTTTTTAGGAAAAGTACCCACCATTCCTGACTTACGAGAACACCCTTGAACACATGATTCAGTACCTCAGGGATGTCAGAAATATCTGAACTATTCTTATCCGCATTTGGCATATCAGCGGTTAGATTATCATGATCCACCGACAATTTTCTTTTACTATCAGCGGAAACACCTACAAGTCTATTATAACTTGTGATAGTAGGAGGTTTAGCAGTAGCATCCATTCTTAGTTTGTTATCCAAAGTGTCTAGAGTTTGATGGTTAGGTCCAACTAACAGAGTAGTATCATCTGTAATAGTATCTGTACTAGAAGAAACATTGGGCAAATCATTCAACTCACCCTGGCTAACATTACCATTGGAATCCTCCCCCTTATCATTGGGCAAAACAGTAGTTTTCTTAGATCCATTAAAATCATATTAGTAATAAAAAAAGTTAATATGATTTAGTTTTGCAAACGACGATTCAGACTGATTTTCTTTAAAAGGGAAACAATTTTCAAATAATCTTACATCTCTAGAAAAAAATATAGAACTATTGTCTAGAGATGTCAGTTTATATCCATTTTTTTCAAATGAATATCCAAGAAAAAAATATTTTGATGATCTACTATCGATTTATTATTAGGATTTAGGTTAACAACAAAAGATAAGCACCTAAAAGATCTAAGGTGAGTAAGGGTTTTTATTTAACAACAGTTCATAAGGGGATTTCCCATTCAACATAGAAGAAGGAGTCCTGTTAATCAAATAGGTAGTAGTCAAATGCATTCAGTCCACAGTCTAAGAGGAATACCACTCTGAGACAATAAGGTCTTGGCAACATTCAATAAATGCCTATGTTTTCTCTCAACAATACCATTTTGTTGAGGTGTGTAAACACATGATGTTTGATGTAGAATTACATTAGTTTTTAAGAACATTTCAAACTAACTGATTACAAATTTAGTTCCATTATCAGTTCTAAAGCATTTTATAGTAACTTCAAACTGATTTAGAAGAACTTTCATAAAACATTGCACATTATAAAACTCCTCATCCTTAGATTTCAACAAGTAGACCCATACAACTCTAGAATAGTCATCAACAACAGTTAAAAAAATATTTGAACCTTTCTCTACTAGAGATTTTGAATGGACCTATAAATCCAGAAGAATCAATTCACCTAATCTAAAGGATTTATTATCACTATTAGAGAAGGAGTTTCTAGATTGTTTAGCATATTGACAAACCTCACAAGGAAGATTTGTACCAGGTCCTTTTTATATTAAGATCTTGATTTAAAGATTTTAGAACTTGAAATGTGGGATGACCCATTATAGGGTGCTATAATTTTAAACCACTTAACACAGGACCATTACTGTTTCTACATAAAAACTCATCAAAGTTAGGACTGCCAAAGTAATGCAAGCCATTCACCTATTTACCAGTCAGAAGAATCCTCGACTGAGCGAAGTCTTAAATCGAACAGTTAAATTCTTCAAACCAACATCCTAATTTATTATCACGAGCAAGCTTATAAACAGATAGGAGGTTGACAAAATATTCAAGGACCACCAGAATATCTATTAAAACAACATCTTTGGACAGTTTTAATTTCCCTATAGATTTTATGACGGCTTTAGTTCTATTAGGATAACCAACTGTCATATTACAGTTAGAGACATCAACTAAGTCAAACATCGACTCTTCAGATAAAACCATATGCTGATTGGCCCCTGAATCTATAACCCAGCCTTTACAGTTTCTAGATTCAGTTTTAGAAACCCCATAAAAATGAGGACAGACACTATCTGGCATAGTACCAACCATATTTGGTGTTCCTTGATCAACAGTAACAAGATTACTTAAGAGATTAATGAGCTTAGCATAATGATCAGCAGATAGTTGATAAGAACTTCCTATGCTCATAGAGTTATCAGAAACAACATTATTTACTTTAGGTTTGTTACCAGACTCCTTACCCTTGTATTTTGCCGGATACCCAATTATTTCAAAGCATTTTTCAATTGAATGTCCATTTTTGTTACAATTAGAGCATCTTAGAGAAGAATGTTTGTTGTTTAAGTTTCTTTTTACCCCTGTAGATTTAGAGGCAAAAGCAACAAGATGGGATAACTTTGATGATGTTATTTCTCTATGAGATTCCTCACCAGATATTAGAGAAAATGCAGCCTTTATCAAAGGTAAAGGTTCTTTTGAAAGAATAGAGGATCTCATAGGTAAATATTTATCATCAAGACCCATTAGAAGTTGCATTAACCTTAGGTTTTGATTATATTTTGAAACCTTATCAAATGCAGCACATGTGCATGTAGGTAAATAAGTTAAAACATCTTTCTATCACCACATGGAAGACTGTTTGTAATAGTATTTACATATTGGATTATCATTCTATTTTAAGTTGTTAATCTGTTTATGTAGTTTGAAAATCACAGACCCGTCCACCTTTGAGTAAGTTTCTTTTAACTCTACCCAAACTTTAGATGCAAGTTTAGAAAATATTTGACCCACAAATAGTTCTTCAGAAATATAATTGAGTATCCAAGACAACACTACAGAATTGCACCTATCCCATTATCTAGCCAGAACATTATCAGTGGTAGACTTAACACATGTACCATCAACAAAACCAAACCCATCTACCATAGCATTAGCCCATACATTATAGTTCTCTGTTCCTTTAAGTTTAACGGACACAAGGGTGAGAGTATCAGTATCACTAGCATGCAGGTAAAGGGGATTACCAAAATCCAAGCTACTAATCAGAGTGGAGCAGGATTAGCAACAACCATGATTACAAACACAAAAAAACACAATAGATCAAACACAAACAAGAATACTGCAAAACTCCTTCAGGGACCAAATACCCAGTCAATAAGATGACTTGCCAGGTATTAAAGGAGGAGCAGAGTTCAATAAGATAGATAATGAAAACAAATGAATGCAAACACAAAGATGACATAAACAATCAATCAATACTGCTCCATCTAGCCCAGTCCAAGAATGCCTAAAATGCAAGGAGTAATGTGCAGAATTAAAAAGGAAAAGAAACACCTTACAGCGGGGTGCCCTATCACGAGACTTTCAGAAGCAAGATAAAGAGAAAATATCAGAGGATCAGGGATAACCCAATCATAGCAGCGGAAAACAGCAAGCCAAATCCTAAGGGTTTCTTTTTACCCTTATTCAGCAATACACGTACAATCTTCACTTAGGGTTGTACAGTCTTCAATACCATCAGATAGCGATGATTCTCAAACAACCCTAATATTAAGGGAAGAAGCAACGGTAATACATGAAGAGCGACAAGAACCCAGATGGAGATCAGAGCGAGATCAGTGAAAGACTGACTTTGATATGACAAGAATCAGCGCAGATTTGAAAAATGAACACACAAAACCCTAGGATAACCAAGAGTCGATGATGATACCCAGAAAGCACTAAGAGATCAAGAGCACATGGCTCTGATACCATATAAAGTTTTCTCGATTAAAATGTAAACAAATCTAAAGTAGATTACAAAAGAATCAATACTCACTAAATGTTGTAAGTACAAACAATGAATACAAACGAATAAGAAAATAACAACGACTAAATGAAAATTGACAATCAGAACTATAAGACAAGCAACAATGTGTTGCTTGTCATCATAGATTACTCAGAAGATCAACAAGAACAATGACCGGAGGATCTCGATAGTTCAAGATGAGAAACCCTAAAATTTGTCTTAACCCTAAACGGTCAGAGATGAGATGAGTATATAGTCTTTCAGATTCAATTTGAACAGCAAAGCACCCTTGAGAATCTTATCATAGCCGCTACAGACCTCAAACTTTTGAGAATACATCAGCTCCTCAACATACAAAACACACAAATATAATTAGAATTAAATTGAATAAAACAGTAACAATTTTAACAAAATTTGAATTGTAATTAGAAAAAAACTGTATTTGAAATTTAATATTTCCTAAAGATTTTGGAATTCAAGGGAATTGGAGTCTATATAGAGAATTTAAATGTCAAATGCATTTTTAATTACAAAACACTTATAAAGTAAATATAATTTATTACCTATTGTAAACCCTCACCACCTAAATAACTACCAATTATCGCTGTTACATACCAACGACCGTCGCCGCAGTCACCACCAAAAATTGACCGCGACCACCAACCGCGCCTGTTGAAGAAAACCGGCCGTACCCCACCACCGCCACCATCCAATTACGCCTTCTGTCGAGAATCGACAGTCGCCATCGAGCGCGTCTAGAACCAACGTGGTTCAGCGATGACGGTTGATAGTTAGCCGTGGGCAAGGTCGATGCAGATCGACTGAAATTGGAAGTCAAACGCTCAGAGGTAGCGATCGTCAACAGTCTGATGCGGCAGCTATTAGAGGCTGTCGAGACGTGGGCGACAGTCAGGGTCGTTCGTGGTCGTGGGCGACGACGGCGTAACCGGCGGTCGTGGGCGTCAACGATCAGCAATCGGGGTGGGCAGCACTCGACGAGATCGGCAAGGATCGCCGGTAGTGTTGGTTGGCGGTGTGGGAGGGTGGTAGGTGGCGGTCGGTGACGGAGGCGAGTGTCGGTAGAATTTAAAATATTTTAAATTTTGGAAAGATTTTGAAATTTTCATTTAAAGAAATTTAAGGGGATTAATTATTTTCAGTTGTAATTTTTTCACAAACAAACACGTTAATAATAAAATTTAAATTCTAATTCCAATGAAGTACTACCAACCAAACATAATGGCACATGGATATCAGATTCCAATTCAATCAAATTTTAATAAATTTTTGCATACCAACGCCCCCTTAGATTAAAAAATATATCTTCAATTATTGTAGTTCTACTTTAATCTTCATTCAGACCCAATGTTCTCGAAAATTTCTAAAAAATAACGCTTTAAACTAAGAAACTTTGATGAAATAAATAACAAACTAATAATAACAAGAATTATGTACTACAAGATCGTTTAATTCTCGACAATTTTGATAGAGTTGTACATTTCGGTTTTTAAAAAAAGTCGGTTTCAATTTTAAACCGAACCGATTTGGTCAACCTTTGTCAAAATTGGTTTTGCCTCAAACCGATTCGGGTAACAACCCGGTTTGAAAGGAGGAAAACCCAACCCTTGATTTGGGTCGGTTCCCAACCAGTTCACACCCAAACCAGTCCAAAAATCAAGATTTTTTCTTTAAAACACAAAAATTAAATATGACTAAAATTCTCTTATTTCATTTGATATTAAAGATTATAAACTTATAAACTTGAAATAAAAAGTTACAAATCCTAACATTATATTTATTTATTGAAAAAAACACAATTAAATAAAACAAACAATATAAGAGTTTAATCTTTAACCCTGAAGCCCGAATTAGCACGTAAGTATTCATCAAACACGACTTCATCATCGGTCCTTGCAGGTGTCATACCATAGTCACCTAATTCGCGTTTCACTCCGGTTCAAAAATGAGGTACGGGTTCGTGATTTGCTAGGGGCCACAAATCCGGTTCGTAAGGGGGTAGATTCATTCCGGTTCGATCCGGTTAGGTGTACCAATCAATTCGGTTCACTCCACATAACTAAAAACAAGGCATGTTTAAAAGCAACATAATTATATATCTAAAAAATATATATTCTCATTAAACAAACGAATAGTTCCAAAAATCCAGAATTATAAAAAAACCGAATTCAAAATAAATAAAAACATAAAACAAATTGATATTTCTAATCAAGTCTTTGTTTTTTTTTCCTTCTTGTCAACGCCTTCGTCCTCTAAATCCTCCCACGCCATTTCTTCAAGACGTGCACTTGAACCTTCAATGTACGCACTTTCTGGATTCATATCCCACTTTTTGTTAGGGCTAGATTTGTATGATTCTGAAAACCGGGATTGAAGTCTTATGTTAGAGCGAATAAAAACTAGTTTATCTCCTTTTTTGGCATTTAAACGGTTTCTCTTGACATTGTGAATATAGGAGTATGCACTCCAATTTCTTTCTGCCGAAAAGCTACTAATTGGTTGTGAAAGTACTCTTTTAGCTACTTCGGCTAGTTCTGGAGTCTCTGCGCCATATGTGCCCCACCAATCAATCGTATCCATGGTCACAACATCTGCTTGTGTGGCAGTTCTTGCATAAATCCCTTTCTTCATATGGAATCTTGCGAATTGTTCTCGTGACAACTGAAATTCACTTTCATCTTCTATAATTCTTTTTAACGCGTCCATAACACCGTTAACAATTTCTATATGGCTGTTGGGAGCTTTTCTTTGCATTCCACCTGGTGTCAACTTTTGAAGATAGTTTTTATTATAAAACCTAGGACTCAAAGCAAAACTCAAACAATGCAACGGGATTGTCATTTTTTCCATCTAACTTCAACAATACTTTCCACTTCAGAGCAATAGATAGAGAATTTATTTACTTTCATAACATCTTTTATTTCTCCTAGCATATTATCCATCCTTTCATATATTTCTCCCATCTTAGGACCCTAACCATCATAAAATTTAACCATCAAGAAAATTGGTTTTGTAAAAGCCAAAATATTTTCAACATCATCCCAAAATCCATCA
>BJCN01337677.1:0-10268 GCA_018326445.1 Flaveria brownii
GTCTACAAATTTAAATTCTCCTACAACTCGAAATACTTACTACACATCATCTTTCCTAGTCTGTCCAACAAATCAGGTGGTTGGGATCAAATCCCCTATGAACTAGGCTGTTTAGTTCATGGGTTGGTCAGAGGCCTGAGATTCAATTATTCCAGGTTTGTTCTAAATAACCTGAGGGGAAATCTTGTCAAAAATACATTCTACATGTGCCCCAGGTTCATTCAGCATTTCATCAACTGTGAGTTAAACCTGGACAAACTAGAATACAAGGATATTCTAGTGGTACCTCAAATGCGGCCAGGTGTCTTTAGAATGCTGAAGAAGATATCTACCAACTTCACTGGAAGATTCATTCCTCTGCTTCAAGGTATGCTTGAGCCCATGGCTCCTGGTGACATCCTTGTTAAACCAACAGGTGATGAACCCACACCAGCAATCACCACTCCACACCAAAAATCCTGCCTACCTATCAAACACTTTTACCAAAGATGCCCCAAACGAACCCTTGCTCAATCTACTCTGATTGAAAAAGTCCCTTCTGTTTAGCCCAAAAAGGCTAGATTAGAACACTGGGCTCCCACTCAGCTTGAGGTCCAACCCTCCCCTCCAATTGACCTCAATATTAGTGTAGAGTCTCCTCAGTCTCAACCTGATGAGCCCATCACCCACATCTCAAGCCCTCAGGATGAGTCACAAAACTCACCTGAGCAACCAAGAAGGGGCAACCACATCACTGACTATGAGTCATTAGATGTTGACCAAGGTCCCGGGTCACTAGGAATACCTTCCATATCTTTCACTAACCTTCTAAACCAAACTGATGAGGATTTCATGTTTCCTTAAGGCTATGAAGTTGATATACCACACCTATCTCTAGATCAATAGAGCCAAAGGGAACCTCTGATCTCTGACCCACATCAGCAACCATTAACTAAGGTGAGTCCCACCGGTGTGCAGGGGACTCATGTAGGCTCAGCCGCCACTACTAAGAGTCTCTCATTGAGCTCTCAGGATAGTGGTAACATCATTGAGACTAAGTCTACGGCAACTTTGTCATTAACATCTCTGAAAGAGATATCCTTGAGCAAAGGTATCCAGGGCGCCAAGAAACCACCACTGGTAATGAAGATGTACATACTAGGTATGTTGTCTCATCTCCCCATAATTCTTCACATGAAGATGAGGGAAGGTTGAAACTCATAATTGAGTACCTGCTTTCTAAGATCTCAAACCTTGAATCCAAGGTTAGGATACTAGAAAACAGGTATGCCACTCAGCAACTTGAGATTAATGATCTAAAGGCAAAACTAGCTGAGACACAGATTGAGAAGTCTGTTAGGCATGTACTAACTCAATTTTCTTTAAGTTCTTCCTCTAGCTCATCTGCTTCTCAAGATGATGCTACTAAAAAGGGGGAGAATGTACAGAAACAAGCCCATGAGGAACCTCAAACTTCTGAGGAACCTTAATCTCTGATGACTGTTACAACTTTTTGCTCCCCTTACCCTACATAAAAGAACTCATCCACTGTCTTTCCACAACCACCTCCTTTGAGCTTTCAAGTGGATCCAAGGATGCTCATTAGTCTTCACAAATTCTTCATACAGTTCCTAATGAGCTCCTCACTTGAACAACCATCCCCTGATGTTGCCATAACCTACTTTGGAGCAGAAGAGCTTCAAAGGCTCAGTGCACCACCTACCACTCAGGTGGAAGTTGGTCAACCTAAGGTCACTATGGAACCTGAGATTTAGTTCAAAGGGGAAATAGGGACTGATGGCCCAGCAACTACCTCAGTTGGGATAGATGATGTAACATCAGTTTCTTCCAAAGCAGAAATTTCAGCTGCGGAAGTAATTGTTGAACTATCATCCTTGTCTGATGAACTGATTCTCATAGAGGCCACACTTGATCTTTGAGGGGAACAGTGAGGCATTTCTTACAACTCCCATTCTTCCACAATCGCCTCAAGAGCAACCACAAACTTCTCAACCTCATCCTCAGCCCTCTCAACCTCAACCTTTAAGACTAGAATCACCTAAGGAAGCATCTTCTCATGATTACAAAGGTAAGAGGAAGATGATTGATGAGGATATTATTGAGGATGAGAGGCTAAGCAAGTTGAGAAGAAAAGGTAGACTCCCTACTGAAAAGTTGTTGGCTGCAAGTAGCAAAGCTGCAACAACATCTCAGGAGTCTATCAATGAAAAGAAAAGAGTGGAGGCAATTGATAGACTCATCAATTTGGGAGTAGCAAATGTAGAAATGCTACTACTCCCACTTGATGAGCTTATCAAACTGGAAGAGGAAACCTTGCTGCAAAAGGAAGAGGAGGAAGCAGCAAGGAAAGCCAAAGAGGAGAGAGCAAGAAAAATGAAGGAAGAAGCTAAACTAAAGAAGAGGAAGGAGAGGATAGCCTTCCTATGCTCAAGAGGTTACTCTCAGGAGGAACTGAGCCCTCATGAAAATGAGATGATCCTGCTCCTTGTCAACAAAGAGTAGGAACAAATCACTAAGGAGAGAAAAAGAGCTCCTAGAGAGAAGGTGAAGGAAAGAAAGAAGAAAGAAGAATTGGCTAAACTTGCAGCGGCCAAGAAGGTAGGAGATAAAGCCTGGATGAAGGCTTATCTCAGGGTACATGGCTTCACTGGCAGGCAAGTTGGGCCTATGTCAGAGAAGACCCTACAGGGACATGTCAGTGACATCAAAGCTGACATTCGCTTAGGAAGAAAGAAGGAGGTATATCAAGAGGTACAGAGGATGAAACCCAAACCAGAACCCAAACCACTACCCACAATCTTTGAAACCACCACTGAGCCTATACCGTTCTCCTTCCCCATTAAAACTGAACCCATCACTAAGCCATACACCCCTGAACCCACACCATCCTTACTACCAACACAACCTTTCCTTGCCTCTCAATAACCACCCTCACTACATATCCTACAACCCAAAACCCAACTAATACCAAAGTCATTCTCTAAACCATCCCAAACTCCACCTTAGAATAGGTTAGGGAGATTAAGAGAAGGCTCAACAACTGCTCAACAGTAAGCAGCATTTCTTATGAGGAAGGATTCATCGTATTGCAATACATTGATAGATCCTCAAACACTCTCACAAGATATGCCTTCTTAGATCTACCCCATGAAACCTTACACCAATCACTCAATATTCTTGCCTTAAGGTCTGATTCATTAAGTGAAGAAGAGAAAAGGCTAAGAAGGAAATTGGTGGGCCTGCTAGACACTAGGAATGGGGACAAACTGCCAAACTTTCCCCTCATTCCTAGAAACACAATAGTCCAGTGAAGCTTTAACGAACCTTCTCACAACTTTGTTGTGGAGAGGGACAATGGAGAGGTAAACAGGTTCAATGCCTCCTCTCTGCTACACTTAAGCAGATTTGATATTGCTGAGTTAGCAGAGAGACCATTCACCAATCCCTCTAACTCCATGATAGCTGCTCACATCAGAAGATTCATTGACATCCTTCATCTTGCCGAATTGAACAAAAGGCAAGAACTGAAGAGGAGTTAAAAAAAGTTGAATAAGAAGGAAGTGTATTTTTGGTAGCATCAGCCTAGGGGGAGTTTGTTGGAACTATTAAGGCTTATGCAACCAAAACAATATTTAAAAGAAATCTGTACAAACTATGGGACGTCTTCCGAAGGAAATGCTGCAACTTCCGAAAGAAAATGCTGCAACTTCCAAAGCTTATATGGTGATCTTCCGAAGAGCTTTTGAAGGATGAACTCAGTCTTCCGAGGCTTAGAAGATCTCCTTTTGAACTAAAGTACTTTAAGGAATGAAGACAAAGTCTTTCAAAGACAAAGCCTCGGAAGAAACTATGTCTTCTGAAGTATAAAATGGTTCGGAAGAACTTATTCTTCCGAAGCCATTTTACCTTCGGAAGAAACACAGTATGAACTAGTCGACAAAGCATGGTCTGAGTGACACCTGCTGCCTACTCTGATCCTCTGCAAGATACCTTCCATGTTCATATGGTTGACCCTACTTTTGTACACTGTTCACCATTCCTTAGTTAGTACAGCTGCCACCATTAGTTGGTGCCCAAAAGGTAAGTCATGGACCTGTCATGACTACCTTATCTTAGATAATACTTTATCTAAGATACCCTACCTATAGCAATGTAGTATTTGTGTAGAAGTAAGTCCCAGCATGTTATCTACGTATAACAAGCTATAGATAGTAGTATATATAGTCGCTCATTGTAACTTAGCATCAATGCTTCTGCATGAGTCTTGTAATACTTAGTTAAGAGATAATATATACAAGTATCTTAAAAAATCTTGTGTTCTTTTACTCATTATATTATTATCAACTGAGTTCTTGATTATGCATTTATCAAACGAGTGAGATTTAACAAGTTTGTGAGAAACGCTTAGTGTTGAGAGAACCATATCGATACTGCAGAAGTTATCAAATTCCTTTTTAAGAGCTTTTGCCTTCAGTGCCTTCAGAGTTACATTACCTTTGTATCGTTTTTCTAAGGACTCCGATAACTTCTTCGACTGTTTGTTCCCAGAGAACTGATGGAAAATGTCCTTAGGTATTGACTGAGTCAACAAGGCATATGCTTTCTTTTCAGCATTAATGCAGAGTCTTTTGGGATTCACTCATTCCTCCTAAAGTCAATTTTACCCCATTAGCACTGACTGGTACATGATAACCAGTCTCTATAGACGTCCAAAGGTTTGGGTCAACTCTATTCATGTATATTTCAAACTGTTGTATCCACTATGGGTATTCATCCAGCGTTAACAGCTTTGGCGGTTTGTTATGGTTCCCTATCTCATTTTCCAGAAGTAAAAGATTCTGGATACGCGAGTCCTTTCTAGCAGTGAATGTAGCAAACTGATCTTCCATTGCTTTGAACTTGATGAATTTAGAACAGGACAGATTGACTTGTGTGATTGAACAAGACGAGTGGGTCAATCGTGCGATTGAAGGATGTGAATGAAATCAATCGTGCGATTGGATTCAGTCGTGCGAATGAACAGGACGTTTGAATTCGACCGACGGGAATAACTCAACCGTGCGAATGAACTGTGCGAATGTGTCCAACTGTGCGATTGAACTATGCGAATGAGATGCAGTCGTGCGATTAAGCTAATCGTGCGACTGAGGCTGCTATTGCGGGAAAAAGTCAAATTTTTGAACACTTTGACACAAAAGATGAATTTTCACGAACCCTAATCTGTCGTATGTAAAAAGTCGAAACTTTAACACATAGACTCGTCAAAAACATGTTTTGAAGTCAAAAAATGGATCTTTTGATTGAAAACGTTGAATTTAACACCAAAACCAATTGAATTACGCAAAATCACGAGCCTAAGCTCTGATACCACTTGTTAGGATGGTTTTCGTATGGAGTACTAACGGATTCTGCATGAGACCAGATCAAATAGCATGGAATTCTATTTGATTGGCGATCCAATCAGTGAGAACGAACAACCTTATCGATCTAACGATTAAACAAACGTTAAGAACGAGTTGGAATCGATCAGGAACGAACTATAAACTAGGATGGGTGACTTAGGATGCTCTGGACGGCTAGGGTATGAAAGTATTTGAAATGTTTTTCTCATGAATTATATGGTATTTATAGGTTTTCAGTGTTCATTCGTACGACTGAACCATTAGCATGGTTCAGTCATGTGACTGACTCATGCGGTTGACTCATACGCACGACTGAAGGTTCAGTCGTGCGACTGAATCAATCTTATGTCTCAGTCATGCGACTGATCCAGTCTCCTGGTTCAATCGTGCGACTGGTCCATAAATATGGTTCATTCGTGCATATGGTCCATAAGTATGGTCCATTAGCATGAATAACCAGTTGACTAAGTTGAATATATTTCTAAGTCATTATTGACTTAGAACTATGTACAACAACTTCAAACCTATATATAAAGTTCATACACATGAATCATGCACAATACAATAATAATATGAAATAATCAAACACAAATAAACATTAAAATGCATTTCATTAATCATTGAGTCGTCACGTTACATCAGTGTTAGAAATGAAAGACTATTACATTTAAGATCATAAACTAGGTACATAATGTATCAACAAGGTTCATGCGCCTACATAAGACCCATGCACCTGAAAATGCCTTCGAAAGATTTAAGTGTTGCCCATGCTCCAAACAGGGTCCATGCGCCAAAACAGGGTCCATGCGCCTAGCCTTTTTGCCTTTGAAATTTATTAAGTAAGGTCATGCGCCCAAATAGGGCCCATGCACCTGAAAAAAAAGTGTCTTAGAAAGTTGTGTAGGATGATGCGCCCTAATAGTGCCGACGCACTTGAATAGTTCATGCGCCCAAGACTTAGTAGGAAAAAGGATTAAGTGTAGGGTTATGCGCCTGAATAGTTCTGATGCGACTAAGCAGGGCTCATGCGCCTACATAGTGCTCATGCGCCCAGGACACTTAGAAATTTTCTGAAATTTTGGAGAAAAACAGAATGATTAGGGTTTGATCCTAGTTTGACTTTAGGGGTTTAATTATTATTATTATGCATGATTATAAGCTGTTCTTATGTTCCATATTAATTATTATTGTGAGACTTTATGTGGTGTCTTTATGATCGTATATGTAAAGTATTATCATTGATAAAAGTGAGAGATTAATGATAAAGAAAAGTGGAACATAAATGAATGAATGAAAGTCTTGCGAGAAAATGTAAAGGTGGTGCACAGCCATGTTGTCGTTAGCTCAACTGTATGTTGTTTAGCTAACCCGAAGGATGCATGCAGGGTCTGTCATTGAGACTGACAGGGACCCTTGTAGCATACCCTATGTGACTGGGTCATCTTCGTTCACAATGTTCGTGGTCTATTCATAGACCACAGGCCCAGTATCAGCTTCGTGCACAATATTCGTGGTATTGCACATTGGTCCGTAAGAAAGTGAGACAATGATAAAAGTACGAAATGAATGAACACGTACAGTAATAAATGAAAGAAAGTATTACCTTGATGTACATATGATGTCTGACCGCATACCAAAATAAATGAAGTATTTTACAACAAAAGATATTTTCGTATATCTATACAAGGTATTTTAATACTTTAAAACTAGAACTCACTCAGCAACGCTGACTTTTATCCATTTTCAGTTGGCAGGTAAATATTGCTTAGGATGGGATGAGGGCGAAGCTACTCGGCGGGGCAAGACTGACGTCCATTCATGTTTTGATGATATTGTTGTTTTGTAATGCATTTAAACAATCTTTTGTAACTAATGAACAACAATGTATTGCTTAGCAACAATAATTACAAATGAAATGAATGGGCTTTTGTTTATGTTATTCTGCTACAATGTTTTATGAAATAAATAATATTATGTACATTTAGTGCTATGATTGACCAACTGTAAGGTCCCCGGGAATGGGGCCTTACATACTATTTACAAAAGTTCTTGTTAATCTTGATATAATAGTTTCTCACAAGAATACAATGTTAACTTTGAAGAAAACTGCCGATGGTCAAGTTAAAACAGTGTAAGTTTATTGGCTATTACTATGAGTAAACAGTGGGAGTTAGCAAAAATAGATGTGAATAATGCTTTTCTTATACAAATCTTAATCATGTGGTTTACATGGCCCAACCAACTGGGATTGAAAGAAAATAACATGCCGAGTACATGTGCAAATTAAAGAAAGCTATATACGGGTTAAGGTAATCATACAGGGCCTAGTTTGAAATATTGTTATGCTCCTAAATTTCAATGATTTAAAGCTAAACAATGCAGATTCAATCCTATTTTTCAGTAATAGCTGACAAAGTAATGGTGGTGTTGTAAAATGTGGATGATCTAGTTACTATATGAGGTGTATAGGTAAAGATCAATAAATAAAAGGAAAACATATGTGTTAGATTTAAAATGAAAGATCCGGGAAAGTTTGGAATATTTTCTTGGTTGGAGCTGACTTATTTTGAAGAGGTTCTTGTCTTGCATCAAAAGAAATAGGCAAGTTATATGCTATACAAAATTGGAATAGTCTCCTGTAGGTTATATGAAACTACTGGATAGAAACTTGATCATCCAACTACAAATAGGAGAATTATGGGTAGTCCAATGTATCTATCACTTACATGACTTAATATATTGTTTGCAATAGGTTTCCTAAGCCTATTTTTATAAGAACTTCTAATACCACATCTAATTACTATTCAAAGGGTAATTAGATATATAAAATGAACTATCAACCAAGAATTGATGTTTAAAAGGGAGACTAATCCTAAGTTTATGGGTTATTTTGATAGATTATGTCAGGGATTAAAATGAGCGGAGATCAAAAACCGGGAATATCCTCATATATAAGTCTACTTTGCCTCTTGGTTCAATTAAATGTAGTCGACCATGAAGGAGGTAAAATATCAATAACAAGCATCATTTATAGCTGCATAAGATTGTATTTTTTTTATGTTGTAGAAAAATTTGAATCATGGGACAAGGTACAAATTGAAGTTGATATGTGATAATCTCTTAGCCATAAAGCTGACTGAAAATCCCGTTTTTCATACATAAATAAAGCATGTTGAAGTCTACTATCATTTCATAAAGGAAAAAGTACCAAAAGGTAGATACTATAGAACATGTTACTCGTGACCTAATTAAATGTCTCTCATGTGTCAAGTCGTGGGAGTTATTTAACTACATAAGAATGAAGCAAGTCAGTGGTTTTAAGAGTTACCTTAGAGGCTGAGGCAAACCAAAGAGCTCTCGGGAAGCTTTCAACTGTACAAGTAAGTTACTTCGGAAGATTTGACAAAAGCACTAAGAAATTCTCTATGTGTCAATCTTCTATAGCCAAAGACAATTATTTCAAAGCCAAAGTTAAGTCCTCTAAAGCTTTAAGAGAAAGTCTTTCAAAGCCAAGAGACTAATTTCTTTTGAAGATTATGTATATATGCTTTCTTTGACATGCTTTTGATAAAAGCTGAACCAATTTTCACTGTTATCCTTGAGGACTTACCAACTTATGCAAGTTGGTGATATCTCCATACTTTTGTCAACTGTAGATTAAGGTTTTACAGTCTGTAACTTTCTACTTGTATTTTTATTATTTTTATAATAGATAAGGATGTGAACTATGTCATGTCATAGTCACTAGTCCCAAGGCAATCAACCCATTGACTTTACATTAATCTTCCGGTCTTGATTAGTGTTCCAGCTGGCCTTCAAACTATGGTTAGTTGTAGGATGTAGTATAAAGTATCTTAAGTAATTAGTGTCACACCCAGTTGACCTGACCTGGTCGTGACGAATGAATATCAACAAACACAGTGGAAAACATGTATGTAATGAAAATGAGCCATTGGTTTACAAGAAAAATAATAAAATAAATACAGTGTTACAACTTGATATGTGTCTGACTAAATTATAGGCAAAGGACATAGGGTCATTATTGTCTATTCATCAAAGTCATTCTTTTGTATGGCTCTTCTAGGGTCTTGTGCAGTTCTTCTAAAGTGATTCTTCTATGAGATATCAACCATGTTCTCAAATTTGTAAATCTAATGCTTAGGGAGTCTAATCATGACTCCCTATTATAATCGGACAGTTACCTAAAATACATCCTCAAAACATGTCAACATAAAGTTGTTGAGCTCAAGTTTTCATGTAACAAAATTATAATTATCCATAGACATTTATAACTGAAACACAAATATTGGTGCATGACAGAACATATTACAATCAAGCTTGATCCAGACTTGCCCTCCCGAGTGCTAAAATATCCCCTAACCCATTACCACTAGTTTGTTGGGTTTAATTGTGCCCTGCTAAGCATGGTTAAATGGCACTGATTTATGGCAAATCTATTATTGAATATCGATGGGGGGGGGTTTCCCTGCATAAATGATCCATTGTGTGTGGGGATTCCCCAAATAGTACTATTCACAAATCATGTGGCTTCTAGTGGAGTTAATGATTATGCTCCATTCAAGGACAAGAGCAGGTAGTATTACACCATAAATAAATAATCAAAGAGTGTGTATTTAACCCTAAATGTTTTAAAGTAAAAAGAGGGTTCATGAGACTCACCTGTGATCTCTTGCATATATAACCTACACCAATATTGTGGCTTCCTATATTGAGTGCACAATCCTCATACAGGACCAGCTAAGGGATGATCAATACAATCAGTCTCACAATAAGGAGAGTATTAAAACACTTAACAATTCAAATAGGGAACCGGGTTTGGGAACAAGATGCAAAAAACACAAGTAA
>BJCN01337682.1:5900-16984 GCA_018326445.1 Flaveria brownii
CGTTTTGTCTGAAGATGGTTATGTTTACACCGCATCGGCTGATATGACGATTTTGTGTAAGCATCAACGAAGAGAGTCGTGGTGGTGGCCGACCCTTTTAGGAGGCACAATATGACGATTTTGTGTATTCCATTGACCGGAGATTTGATGTTGACCGGTCCAATCAAGTGTTTAGTAGGTGCTTTAGGTAGTTGTACCTTTGCTGAATCTAGAGGTACATCATATATTCTTTACTGTGGGAATAACGGAGAAGCATAGGTGAACATGCATTATTAATGAGAAGTGAAAGAAGAAACGTTTGTTGTAAGTGACTTTGAATTATCATAGTTTAGTGGCTAATTTAGAAAATTTTCAAAAGTCACTGTAGTTGCCGACCAAACATTTTAATATATATTGTAATTACCAAGTAAAAACATATTATTTAGCCCATTTGGGCTGGTTATGTAAACAATTTATCTAATGATGAAAAAAATTTGAAACTATAATTCTACAAACACACACAAGTCTACAAGCAAAGCCTTACTCTTTGCTCTTCCCTCTCTTCATATGTTAACATATTACCACTCTCTTCGGCCAAACACCTCTTGTACGGTACAAACCCCTTTGCATAACATTGTGTCGTTGGTTGGGTTCGATCACTCGATTGCATAACATGGGACGCGAAATCTCCATAACCTTTCAAACTACGCGTAGTGGGACCCTTAGGTGGTAGAGCAGGCAATGAGTTCCATGATAGTGTTGCTACGGTCTCCACAGAATTTGATTTTGATTCTGTGGAGCCCATAACAAAAACTGTCTTCCCAAAAAGCTTTAGGCTTTGGGTAGATGCAGATTCTTGCGAACTCAAAGACATATTTTCATGGTCTGATCTTGATGAACAATGACAAGTAGACCTAACCATACTCGCCCCTTTCTTCAATGGGACCGCCACTTTACGAGGATAAGGGCGCGCCGATTTTCTCTTAGCACGAGGAGGGGGGATCTCAATCCCTCCCCCCTCGGCTCCATCGAGGCCACTTGGCTCGCGAGCCACTTTGGAAAAGAACTTTTGAGCATGACTTCTTATCTGAACCGCGGTTTTGTTGCCCACATGTTCTGCAAATCCATCAAGATCATAAACCATAAACTTGTTTCAAGAGATTAATCAAATGGTCATACCTTCAATCTGTCTCCATGATCGTCCGTACATCTTTAGTGCTTCAAGAAACCTTCTGTGCTCTTCTTGTGTCCACTTTTCCCTTTGTTTCGTAATCGTATACGGTTTTCGAGCCTATCCGACATCAAAAGTAGAAAACCAACATGAATTCACAACATCAAAAGAACTATACATTGATAATGAATTATTAAAGGATCACGAACCTTGAGAGCATAATTTTCACCAGCTGAAAAGCGATCATCAAATCGACTTTTCGAATGGTAACCATCACCTTGATCCTGTGTTTCAGTAATACGATAACAATGGAGATATCAAGATCAAGAAGAAATAGTCAAATTTTGATCCAATTAACACTTTCTGTCAAATTCTACTCAAATTAAGTCAAAATTAACCAAGATTAATAGTCAAAATTGTTAAAAGAGGGAAGAACAATCTCATATGCATCAACTGAAATCGTTGATTAAACTATCAGATCAACAAATTCAATCACTGCTAATTATCGAATACATACCTCAGCCATGATGTCACTGATAATCACTCAATCGGATCCAACCCGTAATCTCAGCTCCACCAGATATATTAAAGATCCGATTAATGAAACCTCAAGTCACCAATTTCTTTGAAAAAACACCTTTGTAAACAGCAGACAAATAGGGTATTTGTGTTGTTTAAGGAAATGAAACTATGAAAGTATGAAGCTACTCAACCTACAACTAATGTATTTTAGTTTTTACAAAGAAAAAGTGCAAAAGGGAAGAACAGATGTGACACGTCAGACTGGATTTATTATTATTGTTTTGTTTTATGTTTTATATATAATAAAATAATAATAATTTGGGGGAAATGTGACACATTTGTGGCTGATGTTGAAGAAAAGACATGGACACGTGACAGTTGAATTAAGGTTCACGGAACGACACCGCTTTTGTCTGCCAGTTGGGTGTAATGGTGGTGGGACAAAATGAAAGATTTTACGAACAATAATATATTTTGTGTTTGGATGTAGGGTTACGACATGATGATAGGATGTTTGAAATTATTCAGGTGGTACTATGTAACAAGGGAGTCTATTAGGGTACCCGGAGTGTAGCTCAGGTAGTTAGCGTCAGATTGCTAGGATACGTGAGTACGCCAATCCAGCCCTCCGGTGTAGCGTCATTGGATTGGCTTTAGGGTTTAGGAACTCGCTCCAAAACCAGCGTGTGTTTGTACTAAATTAGTTTAGTTTTAAATGTTTATTATAGTTTTAGCTTGGGAAATGAGTGTTCTTTTTTTAATGTACTCTAGGGTAATTTATGAGAAAAATGAGAAGTTAGATTGTGATTTGGACTTTAAGGGAGTTTTTAGGACACTCATAATACCCGAGTTTTGATACCAAACTTTCATGGTAAACCAAACTTTCATGGTAAAAGGTTTTGAAAGTGTATGTATATACATTTACCAAAATATAAAGATAGAGAAATGAACGAATGTTAACCATGTTTTATTGCGATAACCATGTTACTTTAATCAAGATCAAACAAAATTATTATTATTTTATTGAAATAATATCATTACACATATACAATATTATATTGTTTTATATATATGTGTAAATTCACAAGTGTAAAAAGATTTTGATATGTGTAAATTACACTTACACCTCTAAATATTTGACAGATGTAAATAACTTAAACATGTTATAATTTTTTTACACTTGTAAATTTTTACATATACATAAAATAATATATATAATGTTGTATATGTATAATGATGTTATTTAAAAAAATGATTTTGATTGATCTTGACGGGCTAACATGGTTATCACAATAAATGAGGGTTTACATTCGTTTTGCATCCTATAAAAATATTATGCATATGGTATAACTAACTAACTATATAATGTTATTTTGGTAATTTTCATAAACACATCCGACTTATTCAAAATGTAAACAAAGAGTGGATAGACTATATAATGTCGTTTTTGGTACTTTTCATAAACACGTCCTACTTATTCAAAATGTAAACGAAGAGTGGATAGACTTATTTTAGCTAATAACTCATCATCCATTTAATGGCACGTTTGAATTAATGTCAACATGACCTACTCATTAACATGTATGTACTATAACTAGCATTACACCCCTCGCTTTGCAACGGGGCGTAAGACCATGATAAGTAGCACCAAGGAAAACTTGTATTAAAAAAATGGGAAAATAAATCTCAATGGAAAGTAAACTTAAAAACGTTGAACCTCGCATGTAAAACGTAAAACATTAAAAACAATAACTAAGTCGATCTAAGACTCGTGCATTGTAAAGGGGCCATTAAATGAGAAAAAGGTAGTCGGAAACACGTTAAAACACACACGCACGTTGTGGCGTGTTAATTCGTAAAATTTGAACCGCAACGTAAAACGAAAATTTTTTAAAAGATGAAAGGTATATGGAATCAAAATGGAAAGTAAAAATATACGAAGGTTAAATTATAAAATAAGTAAAAATATTGAGTAAAACTTAAAAGTTAAAAAATTATTAAAGAAAAGAAAAAATAAAACCGGACACAACCCATTAATGTTTATATACAACTCATAATGCGTAAATAATTAAGTTAATAATTAGTAAAATATATAATAAATAAAGTCTAGACCAATTATTAGTATAACTATTTAAATCCAATGTACCACTATACAGTCTAGATCAATTATAAATACACCTATTTAATTATAATGTACCACTCTAATACATATATAAACTTAATAATTAATTAGTATAATATAAGTTTTGGGATTTTGAGAATTAATTGATAATTAAAAAAAATAAAAAAATGTGAACTCTGTTCACACCGACATAGTGGTTTTTAATATATATAATATACTTGGTCGGTGGGGATTCCTTCCCCCCTCACTTTTCTTTTAGCTGGAGAGTGGAGACACATGTCTCTGTCCTCTTCTGTGGTTTATAAGGGGAAACCAACCAGTACACTACGCATCAAAACTTGTACACAACCAAAAAAACAACTCACCGGCGGTACGATACGGGCGCAATTCCGGCACGATACCCCGCAATCTTCAAGAACATGGGCATCGCGAGGTCGAAGTGGGTCCGAGGTGGGTTGCACCAGCCACCGTTGTCGCTGGGAAGAGCGTAGTTCGGTGGGCAGAAGTTGGTGGCGGTGACGGTCATGGAGGGGCTGCCGGGGTGGCACCACCGTGGGTAATCGGCGCACTTGATCTCGAAGCCCGCACTGCATCTCAGCCCGTTGTTGAACAACGCCGTGCTTAGTGCTGCGGTGTTGACACCGTACCCTTGGCTGTATAGTTTTCCGTAACCACAAGCACCACCTGCACATCACAAATCGTTGTTGAAATCAATCGATAATACAATTATCGCATAGAATCGTGAGTGTTTCGAGAATTCGAAGGTTCTTGAAATGTGTAATTTGTTGGAAATCAACATAGGATCCGAATGTTCAGGGTGATTTTTTGATTGTAGTTTAGATGTGGGTTTTTTTTCGTTAATAATATTTAATTTTTGGTCCGTCCTATGTGGTTGCCACTGAATATGAAGATTGACCATTTTGGTAGATGTTTTGGGGTCAAACTCAAGTATAACAAAACTAATTTGGAGTAAGGCTTCAAAGGTTCACTAGTAAAAATATGATAGATTTACCATTAAAAAAATATTTAATTAACTAAAATATGTATAATATGTTACTAAATTAATCAAAAACCAAGATTTTAAAAGAAATAAAAAATAAAAAAAGGTAAAATCCGGTCCCACCATCAGTTCGGTTCAACAGGTCACCAGTTAACCGGTTCAAATGAAAACATGTCAAATGCATACAACTAAGCTGGGTTTCTGAAAACAATAAATTTATAAGCAGTAGTAGTATGATAGATTTGTCGTTTAAAAGAAAAGTAGCTAAAGCAAAATATAGGTGGAAATGAGAGTTGTGAGACGTACCCATGGTACCGGAGGCGTAGCTGCCACTGTAGAAGCTGGCGTGAGCACCTTCCCACAGGCCGACGATGAAGTTTCCGGGGATTCTGGCATCGGCGATGGTGGAAGTGGAGAAGATGATGATGAAAATGGTGGAGATAAACGCCATTGTTAGGGGCTCAGTTGCAGAGAGAGTGTGTGATTGTGGGTTGATGGTGGAGAGGGTGGGGGTATTTATGGAAGTGAAGGTGTGTGGAGGGGTAATTATGTAATTTTAGTATGGTGGGTATGAGAGCGTATTGTGTCTCTTAGCTTTACCATCGTCATACAAACGTATTGTAAAGAGACTGTGAAAATGAAAATTTTATATTAATTTAAACAATTAGTTTTTTTATAAGTAAATATTTGATCGAATTAAATTACCAATATAACTATTATAATAAATTTATAAAAAAAACAACCAATAAAAACGAGTCACGTGTCCATTCCTCGCCACGTGGGCGAGAAAAATCCGTAATCAATCGCTATGGGGCTCTAAACAGAGTGCAAAGTGATGCATGTATATTAAAATATAGATTCACATAGGAATAAACAAAGACTTTAGCAACTTTACCAGACAAACGTTAGTACTTTAGCTTACAGAAAAACATGTTACTTACTTACAGATGCAGAAGCTCGACAGGAACAGAAAGCCACTGAACAGTGACAGTGCCCAAGGGACTAACTTTTGTAAAAAACGACTAGCTGCAACAGCTACCTATTTTGCAAGATACTATGTGTATAACGTAGTTTCTTACCAAGTTCGTCCTTCTCAACACCAAAGGAGGCAATCGTAATCAGCTTCACCTTTTGCAACGCCAAAGGAGGCAATCATAATCAGTTTCACCTTTTGCAGCTACCAGTTTACACTCTTTTGTATACTTCATAAATATCATAATCTTATGCAAATGACAATAGCTTCACCTTTTGCAGCTACCAATTTACACTCTTTTGTATACTTCAAACACAAATATCATAATCTTATGCAAGTGACAATATTTATGCTAAACTATCTACTAGAACTCGAAATGCTAAAACAATGTTCTTGGAAACAAAATGTAAAAGTCGACTGGCTGCGGCAACGCGTGGCATAACTACCTAGTTACACATTAATACACTACTTTTAACTAGTTTTGTAACTGTCCGCTAGGTATTCGAATATCAACTATATATTTCTTTGCATTTCAAACAAAAAATTTTTATAAGATTTTGATTAGTAAGATTCTATTTATTAGTAAGATTTTATTTATTAGTAAGATTTTATTTATTTTAGCTATTTTAAGATTTTGATTAGTAAGATTTTATTTATTTTATTTCAGTTTTGATTGATCTAGTCATCATGTCCGGCTAGATTAATTTTAGTTTAAACATTAAGATTTAATTTCTATGTTTTTAGTTTGAACTTATTTAATTTCTATGTTTTTAGTTTGAACTTATGTGAAATGTTTATGAAATATTTTTATTTTAATGGTTTGTTTGTTTGATTCTTGATTTAAAATCCGGATCTAATCCGTTATATATTACATTGTTAATAAAATTGGTTACTTTATTAATTTCTCTAATAAGGTTCTTCAAGATTTAAAACCCTAATCAAGTTTTGATTTTTGATATAAGGAATAATTAACAGTTTGAGTTTGTCTATGAATTTATTCTCGTTATAGAATCACACAATCTAGTTAAGCATACCGAATGACGTGTGAGTTTAATAATAATCGATACTTCTATCGTTGCAAATCGCACGCTAAAATCCGAATGCACGAGCTTAAAGTAGCGGGTTGGCGCTAATCAACGAACTGCAATTAATTAGACATTAGATAGAGTGGATATCCGAGTGGCGTGATGTCTAGTATCGATACAAATTATTAATAAAAAATAGTCATTACATCGTAATCGTTAATGATCGTAAACCAAACTGAATCAAACAATTACCTTAGTGTTGGAATTAGCTTTTAGATTTTAATTTATTTCATAATTTTAATTAACATTTTTAGTAATTATTTTTCACAATTAAAAAATACAAAAAATGTCAATTTACGTTTTTTCTGGTAGAACCTTAACACGGTCGCGTGGAATTCCCTTTATAGTTTTGACACGACCGTGTCAGCTTGCTGGAATTTTTCTACTTTTTGCAATTTACGTTGATTTTAGTTTTTAATTAAAACCTTAACCTTCCTTAACCCGCAAGCAATCAATGTAACTGTGCTAAAACGTTATGGGTATAAAATAATTGACAGTATCAATAAGGACACGAACCCTACTTCCCCTCATACTGTTCTTAATGTGTGTACGGTCGGTTCACATTTTTATTATTTATTTGCTGGATTCGACACCAAACAAATTGGAGCCGTTACCGGGGATACGACAATTCTAATCATTTTATTCCAAGATATTTTCATACAGGTACACCACTCGAGACTGAATCGGAGATATAGAAAACCACAAAGAGGTTAAGGAAACAAGCGAAGCTCCGAAAGAAGTTAGCAAGTTTCTCAACACCTATTACCTTACCTCCAAACACCGACATTTGGCAAGATATATCCTTGTTAAGTGAATCTAAATTTGAAACCGTATCACTATAACCCTCACAAACAACCACCACTCCACCACAATCACCTACCTATCAAGAACCACTCTTACCCGAACCAACCACGACAGCTCCAACCGAACAAACACTTAGACAATATGCAACCCATGATGTTACCCAACAACCCCTCTACATAAACTATCACGCTATGGTAAACTTTGAGCTGAAATCTGACCTCAACCACTTGTTACCACTCTTTCAAGGCCTTGAGAATGAAGACCCTCATAAGTTTCTCAATGAATTTCATCTTGGGTGTTCCGGAATGAAGCCACACGATGTTACTGAAGATCAAATCAAGCTTAGGGCTTTCCCCTTTGCTATGCAAGATTCGGCTAAAGAATGGTTATATTACCAACCACCAGGGTTGGTAAACATATGGACTGATCTTGCAAAACTGTTCTTAAACAAGTACTCCCTAGAAGTCAAAGCCTCTATTCTATGCAAGGAGATCATTGGGATTAAACAAGCAAAAAGAGAAGCTTTGCATACCTATTGGGAAAGATTTAAGAAGCTATATGCTCGATGCCCACAACATGGCATCTTGGAACATCAACTACTTCAGTACTTCTGTGAAGGGTTAGCACCACTAGAGAGACGTGTGATAAATGCCTTTAGCGGGGGAGGTTTACTTGATTAAACACCAAGTCAAATTAGAGACCTGATAACTTCCATAGCTAGAGATACCAAATATTCCTCATAAGAGGATGGATGGTATAAAGAAGTAAGCACTCCTCAAATTAAAAGTCAACTTGCTGAATTAACTAAAGCTATAATGTAACTCATAAAAGGTAAGGAAGTTGAGCAAAAACCTCGAGCATGTAGAATATGCTTATAATTTGGACACCCCACTTATATGTGTCCCTCACTTCAAGAAGATGTTGAAAAGGCCCAAGCAAATGGAGGTTATATAGGGTAGAATTCAAGATCTTATGAACAACCAGAAATTTCAAAATTGGGGACAAGCACCCAATGTTGGTTATCCGTAAAGACCCCCACAATTTCATCAAATACCTTCATTTCAGATGCAAAACAATCAACAAAACTTTCAACCTTGATAACAACAATAAGTAGGGAACTTGAGGATGTCTTTAGAAGACATTGTCAAGAATTTAGCAACCAGCATGCATACATTTAAATAAGAAACAAAAGCTAGCATTAAGAACTTAGAACAACAAATGGCTCAATTGACGAACTCGGTAAGCAAGATAGAGTCTCAAGGTAAGCTACCCGCATAAAACAAAACAAATCCTAAGCATAATGTTTGTTCAATTACCTTGAGGAGTGGGAAGAGGTATGATGGTCTGAAAATAAAAGAGGAGGAAGAAGAGATTATGGTTGAGAAGAATGACGTGGAAAAGAAGGACAAACCAAATCCTGATGAAGTTAAGGTTAAGTACACTCCTCCACCTCCATTGCCTTCAAGACTAAAAGGTACAAAAAAGGGGGAGAACACGAAATTATGGAGAGATTTCGTAAGGTAGAGGTAAACATACCATTACTTGATGCTATAAAACAAGTTCCTAGATATGCTAAATTCTTAAAAGAACTTTGCACATCAAAGAAAAAGCTTAAAGGTAATGAAATAGTAAAGGTAGGTGAAAAAATTTCTATAGTTTTACAAAAAAGATTACCACGAAAGTGTAAGGATCCGGGTGTCTTTACGGTTCTTTGCAAATTAGGGAATCTTAGCATACCTCAAGCAATGCTTGACCTTGGAGCCTCCATTAACGTCCTACCATACTCTATTTTCAAAACACTCAATATAAGATCATTAAAGAGGACTGGGGTAGTCATTCAATTGGCCTATCGTTCCATAGTATACCCAAAAGATGTATTAGAGGATGTATTAGTCCAAGTGAATGTAGCTGATTTTTAAGTTTTAGACATGGAAGATGATGATATCTCAAATTCAAGTTCTATTTTGTTAGGAATAGCATTTTTAAAAACTGCAAAGACAAAAATTGATATTTATTGTGGCACTCTTTCAATGGAATTTGATAGTGATGTTATCCAATTTTAATATATATGATGCTATGCGATATCTAAGTGATGTTTCTTCTTTGAATTGGTTAAATATTATTGAATCTTTAACTGATGATTGTTTTGAGTTATCTAACCATGATGTTCCATCATTGGTGTTAAATAGAAGCATTGATGAAGTAATAGCAAAAGAGCTTACTGAAAAGTTTAAGCTTAGGGAGGAGTTGATGGAAGTAGTAACATCTATGGAGGAACAAAAGAAAGCAAGGTATGAATCACAAAAAATGAAACTTCCAATTACTAACCAAAAGCTTCATCCATCTATTTCGCAGGCACCTGAGCTAGAACCGAAAACTCTTCCTAAACTTCTAAAGTATGCATACCTTGGAAAGAAAGAAACTTTACCAGTGATCATATCTAATAAGTTAACAAGTGAGGAAGAGAAGAAGTTGGTCAACACACTCAAGCAATATAAGGAAGCAATTGGGTGGACCATAACCGATATAAAAGGTTTAAGCCCATCACTTTGTATGCATAAAATCCAATTGAAGGAGGATTACAAGCCAACAAGAGAAGCGCACAGAATATTGAACCCTCCAATGATGGAGGTTGTGAAGAAGGAGATTCTAAAGTTGCTAAATATGATCTACCCTATTTTCGTTAGCAAGTGGGTAAGCCCCGTGCAAGTTATGCCTAAGAAAACACGCATAACTGTGACTGAAATGAACAATGTGAATTGGTTCCACTCGTGTGCAAAATGGGTGGAGGGTGTGTATTGACTATAGAAGGCTAAACACCTTAACTCGCAAGGAACACTTTCCACTACCATTTATAGATCAAATGTTGGAAAGATTAGCAGGTAAGTCTCATTATTGTTACTTAGATGGGTATCTGGTTTTCATCAAATACCCATTGCACCAGAGGACCAAGAGAAAACAACGTTTACTTACCCTTATGGCATGTTTACGTATCAGCGGATGCCCTTTCGGCTTTGCAATGCACCCGCCACACTTCAAATGTACATGGTAAGTATATTTTCTTATTATGTTGAGCAGATAATTGAAGTTTTCATGGATTATTTCACTGGATATGGAAATTCTTTTAAAGAATTTTTAGAAAACTTGATTAAGATTTAAAAAATATGTTTTGAGACTAATCTTGTTTTAAATTATAAGAAATGTCATTTCATGGTTGATCAAGGCCTTATTTTAGGTCTTGTTGTCTCTTCAAAGGTTTAGAGGTTGATAAAGCAAAAATTATTATTATTAAATCTTTACCTTATCCTAATAGTCTACGCGAAGTGCGTTCTGCAGGACCGGTGAAGGGTAGAACTTAAAACACAACAACACAACGAGGAGAGTGTATAAAAACACTTAACAGATCAAATAGGGAACTGGTTATGATG
>BJCN01337703.1:0-11136 GCA_018326445.1 Flaveria brownii
GTAACCGGCTCTGATACCAATTATGAAGTCGCTGGATCGGTAAACATCCAAGCGTGTTCTTGACGGAAGGATAAACACCAAAACCAAAAGTCAAATCTATAACACGAACTATCAAAAATTGGTTTCATTGATAAACCCTAACGATTACAAGCTCGTTACAACATGAGAGTCAAGACTCTTGGCAAAGGGAGGTCGAGCATGATCTCCCCTCTCATCTGGGAGCCCTAGGCTCTGGGCAGACTCCCTTTCCAATCCCTCTCTCTTTACACATTGAAACTGGTATATATAGGCCTCGACCCATATTAGATGCGACTGGGCCCATTCGTGCGATTGGACCATGCGTATGGTTCAATCGTACGACTGGACAACGCGTATGGTTCAATCGTACGACTGGACCATTCTTATGGTCTAGTCTTACGAATGCCCCAATCGGATCTCTCAGTCACACGATTGGTCTATTAGCATGGCTCAGTCGTACGATTGGGTCTCATTCGCATATGCTCCTACGAATGACCCAGTTTCATATGTTTATAACATATCAGGTGTAATACATTAAGCCTAGACTATTCGTCAAGCGACGGACACACTATATATGACAATATATGCTCCAACAGAAATCTACTTCCCGACCAATCTAAACTGAAATTGATAAAGGGCTTTGAATCAAGAACATCATCTGAAGCTGTCCACGAGTTTAATTTCGTTTTCATAATCGTTTGCACCCCAATCGAACTCAACCTCGGTCACGGTTGTTCTTCGTCTGTTCTTCAAATCAACTCAAACCAGGTAATTAAACACACCTAAACACTCGTTTTTTCATGGGGAACAAAAGCCCCATGATTATCAACATCTATAGAATCGAATTGACCTTCCATTTTGGTTCAAATCATATCTAGGGTTTATGTGATTGGGGTTTTACTTGGATTAGGTTTTAAGTTTTAAAAACAGTGATACACCATGGCCACGGCCCTGGTTCACTAGTTACTTACACACATCCCCGCTTTAAGGTCCCGGGTTCGAACCCGGACACCCTCAAACATATTTTTAAGGGTTTTTAGCCTTTAAATAAATTACAAAATTTTTTTAATAAATATAAAAATGTTTTTTTTGTAGCTTTAAATATTTTTAAAGACATTAAACTATTTTCTGTAATTTTTCTAAATTTATATAATTAAATATCTTTTGAATAAAATATTTTAACAAAGGTTATTCTTGAATTATTTCTATTAAAATGGATTTTAAATAATAATTAATAAATTATTATTGGCTCAAGCGTTACTTTTAAGTTATTATCATTTAGATCATGATTATTTCAAACGTTTATTCAAATTTTATATTTAAACTTTATTAACTATTGTAAATAATTTAATTTCGTTTTTCTTTATACATAAATGGTATATTTCTTTATTACGTTATTATTTAAAGTACTTATAAAAATCCCCAAATTCCACTTGAAACCCTGGTTCTAGTTAAATCATTAAACTTATTACTTAACTTAAATCTTGTAAATATATATACGTTTAGGTACTTTGTGAAGGATTTCATTGGAACATCGATTACTATCTCTATTAATCAAATATATATTTAATCTTCATGTGAGTTTCCTTATCCCTTTTACATTATTTCACACCATTTTGGGGTATAATATGGTAATCTTATCAACATACACTTGTAAACGTTTAAATCTTGTAAAGCACTTACAATTCATACTTTTATTTGTCATGGTTATTTGTGTTATTGTAAGTCTTATATGAGATACATATTTTGTTTACAATCATTAACTATTGCTAGCCTGGTGACGTCTTAGATCTTTGGGCTTGACAAGCCTATTTGGTCATAAAGCCGATGTATTGCCGGCTCCTGCTGACATATGACCTGTTCATCATAGGAACCAAGTACACTTAGCCAATCATATAAACTTGTAATTAAGTCGAGGTTTGATTGTAGCTATATGTGTTCTATAAACTTGCTTAACTCATAACCTATGACATGAATTTCTACTTGTAACCTTTGATATATTATGTATATGAAACCCTTGAAAATTCACCAAATTTATAGTTGACCTTTTATTTTTAATATGTTTCATGAAACACACATGTTTGAAGTCATCATTTGAAGTTGCTTAAATCTAGGATTTGGACCTAGAATAATGAATAAAGGGCTTTGGATTATTTTTGTTTTATGTTTTGACATTTTATGTTGAGACTTATGGTTGTATTTGCATTTGAAACTTATAATAATAATATTTACATTTAAAGATAGCGTTATGTGGCTGTGAACAATCTTAACCCTCACATCTCGATGATTCCGCCGTTAAGGTTGGGGTGTGATAGATTGGTATCAGAGCCCATAACTATAGGGATTTAGGTTATTAGAAATGGTGACCTAGACTATAGCTTATGCATGAACCTGATAGGATAATATTTATATTCTTGTAAAAATATATTATTTGCATGCTACATAATGCTATGCCTTCTTATGTGAAACTTGATGCCTTAGCATAGGATTCCTTATGGATGCTTAAACTTTGTTGCTTGTCTCCCCTAAACTTATCTTTGACTCTTTGACTCTCCCCGGCAAATGAAACTTCCTAAAATTATTCTCGATGACATGTGGAATCTACACTTATTATTGTGGGTTTAATTCCTTAGACTCTATGTATAATCGTTGAAAATCTCATCAAGGTTTTGATTTCATGAACATAAGAAATTTGTGTGACACATAGACACCTATATTCTAGTTTTCCTGGAAAAAAGCCTTCAGGATAAAGCATTTCACATAAATCCTACGGGACTAATTATTCTTTCCTGTGGATGTCTGGGATGAGTGATAAACTATGGTCAACATACACAAATTTTCAAGGCAAATGGGTCAATTTACCTTGACGTGTCAACGTTTCCAAATGGTAATGCGTTACCAAATGGAACCATTCCATGTGCCTTATAAATCTTGACTTACTCTTGTTTAAATTACTATCCTTTGTTATTCTCATTCTCGTGTCTAACTCATTTTGTATATCCATCATGTCTCGTCACCATGAAAAGTGTGGAAGTTACGATCGTAAGCTAGCCGCCATGATTGCTCGACAAATGGCTACCGTTATCCCAACCATGGTTGCTGAACTCAATAGCACCTTGATGACCAACTCAAACAACAATGGAAATGGTCAAGGGGAAAACAGCGCGAACCAAGGGCGCAATAACCAAACCTGTACCTTCAAGCACTTTAGCTCTTGCAAGCCCACTAGTTATAGTGGCAAGGAAGGAGCCACTGGTCTTCTTGAGTGGTTCAAGAGCATGGAGAACACCTTCATCAATTGTGAGTGTCCCGAGGTACTCAAAGTTGGTTATGCCACTAGTATGCTCCAACAAAGGGCACTTACCTGGTGGAATAGCGAGAAGAGGAATCGAGGTACCGATGTTGTGTTGGCACTCACTTGGGATGAGTTCAAGAACATTGCCATCACAAAGTTTTGCCCGAGGAGTGAGCTACAAAAACTGGAGGAGGAATTCTAGAACTTGAAGCAAGATGGTGGTGACCATTTAGCGTACTCAACTAGGCACCATGAGTTGAGTATACTGTTTCCCCATATGGTCGACGCTGTCCCTCATAATATCAAGAAGTTCATCAAGGGTGTACCACCCCAAATTCAAGATGCTATGGTGGGTAGCCGACCCACAACCTTGGAAGAAGCCATCACTATCACCGCTTAACTCACCGAGAATCATATACGAGCAGGCACCATGTCTGTGAAGGGTGTAAAGAAGGTGGAGAAGACGGCTACCGAGGCTGTTAAGGAGACCAAAGCCAAACCGTCTTACAACAACAACAACAACAAGCGCAAGTTCACATTGGCGCGTAACTATGTTGTGGCTGCACCCAAACCATCTCAAAGACAACTTGTACATGCGGTTGCACCTATGACTCAAGTACCTGTGGCTAGGGCCTATGCTGGACCTCAACCTATGTGCAACACCTATAGGTACCATCATCTGGGGAACGTCCCGTGCCGCATCTGTACCTTGTGCGGTAAATATGGTCACCTGATGGAGACTTGTCACCATGCACCTAACAACGTCGCGACGGTCACAAATCGTGTGTGCTATAACTGCCGGGAATCTGGTCACATTCGCCCACAATGCCCTCATCTTGTGGGTAATGTTCCACAAGCCCGAGGACGTGCTTTCAACATCAATGCTAACCAAGCACAAGCAAACAACGATGTGGTGAATGGTATGCTAAACCCAACCTTAACTTTCATGATCTAATTCTTTGGATGCTTTACTTGTATCATTAAATACCTTTAAAACTGCACAGGTATGTTCCTTATTAATAATAATTATGCATACGTTCTATTTAACTCTGGAGCCGATAAGGGTTTCGTTTCGTTATAGTTTGAACCCATTCTTGCTAATCCATATACAAAACTAGAAAGACCTCTCACTATTGAAGTCGTCGATGGAGAACCGATCACCATTGATATCGTCATCCGTGATTGTGTCTTACGTCTTGACGCACATGAATTCTTTATCGACCTTATCCCTATGAAACTTGGAAGCTTTGAAGTCATCATTGGTATGGATTGGTTAGCCAAACACCATGCCGAGATCATTTTTTTCGAGAAGTGCATTCGTATACCGTTACCTTCTGGGGATACATTGAAAGTGTTCGGTGAAAAATCCTCCAAAGGGCTCAAACTCATGTCTTGCACCTAAGCCTGAAAGTGCCTAAGTAAGAACTATATGGCTTTCTTGGCTTACGTGGTCAAAACAAAAGTCAAAGGGAAAGATCTTAAGGATGTCTCGATTGTATGAGACTTTCCTGAAGTATTTCCCGATGACCTTAGTGTTTTACCTCCCGTGCATGAAGTCGAATTTAAAATCGATTTGATTCTAAGAGCAAACCCCGTGGCCAAGTCACCATATCGACTTACACCATCGGAAATGAAAGAGCTATCTAGTCAACTTCAAGAACTATCTGAGAAGGGATTCATTCGTCCTAGCTCTTCGCCTTGGGGTGCACCTGTTCTGTTTGTGAAGAAGAAAGATGGGTCGTTTCGTATGTGCATCGACTATCATGAGCTTAACAAACTTACCATCAAGAACCGCTACCCTCTTCCTCGCAACGATGATCTTTTTGATCAACTTCAAGGATCTGCCATATTCTCAAAGATCGACTTACGTTCTGGTTATCATCAATTGCGAGTCCATGACGATGATATCCCAAAGACTGCGTTCTGTACCCGATATAGGCACTATAAGTTCATGGTTATGCCTTTTGGTTTAACAAATGCTCCCGCTGTCTTCATGGGTCTCATGAATCAAGTATGCAAGCCGTATCTGGATAAGTTTGTGATCGTCTTCATTGACGACATACTCATCTATTCCAAGTCCAATACCGATCATGAACTTCACTTACGATAAGTTCTTGAACTTTTGAAGAAAGAACAATTGTACGCGAAGCTCTCAAAGTGCGAGTTCTGGCTTGAGAAGTTAAATTTCTAGGACACGTGGTGAATAGCCAAGGAATTCACGTTGACCCTGCAAAGGTGGAAGCTATGAAGAATTGGAGTGTTCCCACAACTCCAACCAAAGTTCGTTCTTTCCTTGGTCTTGCTGGTTATTACCGGCGATTCATTGCCAACTTTTCAAGAATCGCGAAACCGCTTACTTTCTTGACACAAAATAATAAACCATACGAGTGGGGGTCCGAGCAAGAGGAAGCCTTTGAAGCATTAAAACACAAGCTGTGTAATGCTCCTATCTTGACCCTACCCGATGGAAATGATGATTTCATTGTGTATTGTGATGCATCTAAACAAGGCCTTGGTTGTGTTCTTATGCAACGAGGAAAGGTCATAGCATACGTATCGAGACAACTGAAGGTTCATGAGGTGAATTACACGACACACGACCTTGAACTTGGTGTTGTGGTCTTTGCCTTGAAGATTTGGAGGCATTACCTTTATGGTACATAATGTATAGTCTACACTGATCACAAAAGCCTTCAACACGTTTTTAATAAAAAAAATCTCAATATGAGACAACGTCGTTGGATTGAGTTGATTAGTGATTATGACTATGACATCCGTTACCATCCTGGAAAGGTAAATGGTGTAGCCGATGCACTAAGTCGTAAGGTCCATAACAAGATGGTATCTTTCCAAGAAATTCAGGATCGACGCCAATGGTTTGACACTTTAGGAGACTTTGATACTGAGATTCATCTAGATGTCAACGAGACTACTGTACTGCTACAAAACTTGAGAATAGATAGTGACATCGAGTCTAGTATCCTAGAGACTCAACAAGCGGTTAAACAAGAAGGAAGAATGAAGGATGAACTGGAGCATGACCTTCTAACTCAATTGAAAATGAAACCCAATGGGTTGATGTATTTCGCAAATCGAATTTGGGTTCCAAATCGTGATAATCTTCGTACCTTTATCATGAATGAAGCTTATCAAACTCGTTATTCTATTCATCCTGGCTCCGATAAGATGTACATGGACCTGCGTGGTCAATATCCTGGAATGAAGAAAGACATAGCGAATTATGTAGCTAAGTGTCTCACGTGTACGAAGGTTAAAGCCAAACATCAACATCCAAATGGATTACTTGAGCAACCCGAGATTCTTATGTGGAAGTGGTAACACATATCCATGGACTTCATAACTAAGCTACCCCGAACCTCCTGTGGACATGATAGCATATGGGTGATCGTCGACCGATTGACTAAGTCGACATATTTTATACCCATACGTAACACTTATAAGACATCAAGGTTGGCTCGTATATACGTTGATGAAATTGTAAGTCGTTATGTGGTACCTCTACACATCATATCCGACCGAGACGCCCGTTTCACTTCGCACTTTTGGTCGTCTATGCAAGAACTCTTGGGCACTCAATTGGGTCTAAGCACGGCTTACCATCCTCAAACTGATGGTCAAACCGCGTGAACCATCAAAACCTTGGAGGACTTGCTATGCCTTTGTGTCCTTGACTTTGGTGATATTGGGATACGCATTTAGCGCTCGCGGAATTTTCGTATAACAATAGTTACCACTCTAGTATCAAGATGGCACCTTTCGAAGCGCTTTATGGTCGTAAATGTTGTTCTCCGATTTGCTGGACCGACATTGGTGAAAACTTTATCACTGGCCCTGAACTTATACAAGAAAAGACCGATAAAGTCTTCATAATTCTCAAGAACCTTGAAGTTACGAGAAGTCGACAAAAGAGCTACGTCGATAAGCGACGTAAGCCGTTGAAATTCCAAGTTGGGGATATGGTTCTTCTTAAGGTCTCACCATGGAAGGGCGTTGTTCGCTTTGGAAAGAAAGGTAAACTAGCTCCAAGATTTGTAGGACCTTTCAAGATTCTGAAAAGGATCGAAAAAGTGGCTTACAAACTGGAATTACCTTCCGACCTTAGTGGAGTTCATCCTGTGTTCCATGTCTTGAATTTGAGGAAGTGTTTGGCTGACGAGAATCTGCATGTCCCGTTAGATGACATCCAGATCGATGAGTCATTACACTTTGTCGAGAAACCCATTGAAGTTATAGATCACATTAAGAAGAAGACTTGAACCACAACTACCCCAATCGTCAAGGTTTGCTGGGAGAATAAGCGTGGAGCTGAGTTTACTTGGGAGTGTGAGGAACATATGAAGAAGATATACCCGCACTTGTTCGCTTAAGTTTCATTCTTAATTTCGGGACGAAATTCTTAAAAGTTGGGGAGACTGTAACATTTCGTATTTTCGTTAAACAAAAGTTAAGTTTGTTATGTTCTTGTAAGGACCATTTATGTCATTTATGAAGCTTTGAGGGCTTGATTATGCTTATTTATTAGTTTGTCTTTAATTTCTTTTATTGATGGAACGTAAATAATTTAATTATTAAATTCAACATGATAAAATTTACTAATAACATTAATAATAATGATAATGGTAGTAACAATAAAAATAAATTATAATAATAATAACAATAATAAGTAATAATAATAAAAAATAACAATAATAATAATAATAATAATAATAATAATAATAATTTATAAAAATTAATTAAACTTAAAAATGGTTAGAACTTAAAGTAATTAAGTCTGGGGGTTATTATGTAAATTTAGAAACTTCAAATAAAAGTTTTTTACATAAAATAATAAAACTTTAAATTACAGGGACTAATAGTGTAAAATATATAACCCAAACCAAACCTCCCCCCTCACCCCGTTTTTCTGGCGAGATCACCGGCCAAACTTCGACCACCTCCACACACCGGTTTTAAGGCCCGATTTTGACCCCAAACTGTCCCAAATCGTTTCTAGAACATGTTTTGAACTTGGATATGCATTTTAATTATGTTTAAACGCCGGTTACAAACCCAATCGATCGTGTAACCGAAACACCCTTAATCACATAGTCGTTCGAGCCTTAAACATTAATAATAACCCAATTAATTCAATTAGGTTGAACTTCTATCTATCCCTAATCAAACACAACTTCCAAATTCACCTGAAACACACACGAGCATCATATTCGATTCTCCCCATTGTCGCGACCTGTAACCCTATCGAAATCTACTTCCCAACCAATCTAAACTGAAATTGATAAAGGGATTTGATTTAAAAACATCATCTGAAGCTGTCCACGAGTTTAATTTGGTTTTCATAATCGTTTGCACCCCAATCGAACTCAACCTCGATCGCGGTTGTTCTTCGTTTGTTCTTCAAGTCAACTCAAACCAGGTAATTAAACACATTTATACACTCGTTTTTTCATGGGGAACAAAATCCCCATGATTATCAACATCTATAGAATCGAATAGACCTTCAATTTTGGTTCAAATCATATCTAGGGTTTATGTGATTGGGGGTTTTACTTGGATTAGGTTTTAAGTTTTAAAAACAGTGATACACCACGAGCACGGCCCTGGTTCACTGGTTACTTACTCACATCCCCGCTTTGAGGTCCTGGGTTCGAACCCGAGCACTTCAAACATATTTTTAAGGCTTTTTTGCCTTTAAATAAATTATAGAAATTTTTTAATAAATATAAAAATGTTGTTTTTGTAACTTTAAATATTTTTAAAGACATTAAACTATTTTTTGTATATTTTCTAAATTTAAATAATTAAATATCTTTTGAATAAAACATTTTAACAAAGGTTATTTTTGAATTATTTCTATTAAAATAGATTTTAAATAATAATTAATAAATTATTATTGGCCCAAGCGTTACTTTTAAGTTATTATCATTTAGATCATGATTATTTCAAAGGTTTATTCAAATTTTATATTTAAACTTTATTAATTACTATAAATAATTTAATTTCATTTTTCTTTATACATAAATGGTATATTTCTTTATTACATCATTATTTAAAGTACTTATAAAAATCCTCAAATTCCACTTGAAACCCTAGTTCTAGTTAAATCATTAAACTTATTATTTAACTTAAATCTTGTAAATATATATACGTTTAGGTACCTTGTGAAGGATTTCGTTGGAACATCAATTACTATCTCTATTAATCAAGTATAGATTCAATCGTCATGTGAGTTTCCTTACCCCTTTTACATTATTTCACACCATTCTAGGGTGTAACATGTTAATCTTATTAACATACACTTGTAAACGTTTAAATCTTGCAAAGCACTTCCAATTCATACTTTTATTTGTCATGGTTATTTGTGTTATTGTAAGTCTTATATAAGATACATATTTTGTTTACAATCATTAACTATTGCTAGCCTGACGACGTCTTAGATCTTTGGGCCTGACAAGCCTATTTGGTGCTAAAGCCAATGTATTGTCGGCTCCTGATGACATATGACTTGTTCATCATGGGAACCAAGTACACTTAGCCAAGCATATAAACTTGTAATTAAGTCGAGGTTTGATTGTAGCTATATATGTTCTATAAACTTGCTTAACTCATAACCTATGACATGAATTGCTACTTGTAACCTTTGATATATTATGTATATGAAACCCTTGGAAACTCACCAACATTATAGTTGACCTTTTATTTTTAACATGTTTCAGGAAACGCGCATGTTTGAAGTCATCATTTGAAGTTGCTAAAATCTAGGATTTGGACCTAGAATAATGAATAAAGGGCTTTGGATTATTTTTGTTTTATGTTTTGACTTATTTCATGTTGAGACTTATGGTTGAATTTGCATTTGAAACTTATGATAATAATATTTACATTTAAAAATAACGTTATGTGGCTGTGAACAATCTTAACCCTCACATCTCGACGATTCCGCCGTCAAGGTTGGGGTGTGACAGCAACACTCTATCCCCACACTTAAATTCTTTCACCTCTTTCAGCCTCTTGTCGTGTAATGACTTCGTCCCCTCTTTATAACTCCAAGATTTGTCATATGCTTCGTCTCTTAGTTCCTCTAACTCGCTTAACTGGATATACCAGTTCTTTCCTGCCTTAGACAAATCAAGCTTAACTGCCTTAAGTGCCCAAAAAGCTCTATGCTCTAACTCTACCGGTAAGTGGCACGTTTTACCATAAATTTTCCTAAAAGGAGTAGTCCCTATAGGCGTTTTGAACGCTGTTCTAAAGGCCCATAGTGCATCATCTAGAAAATCCGCCCAATCCTTATGATTTGTTTCGATTATTTTCTCTAAAACCCTCTTAATCCCCCTATTTGCATTTTCTACTTGACCACTAGTTTGGGGATGATAGGCGGTGGATAATCTATGTGTAACTCCATAACGTGCTAACACATTTTCCATTTGGGAATTACAAAATTGTGTTCCTCTATCGCTAATCAATGCCTAGGAGAATCAAATCGACTAAACAACTTCCTCAAAAACAACAGGGCTGCTCTCGCATTGTTAGTAGGTAAGGCTTGAGCCTCAACCCACAAAAACACATAGTCTATAGCCACAAGGATGTACTTATTTCCTCTAGACATGGGAAACGGACCCATAAAATCTATACCCCAAACATCAAAAACATCTACAATCTGAATTAGGTTTTGGGACATCTCATTACGTTTAGAAATGTTACCGGACCACTAACACGCATCATAACTCTTTACTAACTCACTCGCACCCTTAAACACTGTCAGCCAATAGAATGCACAATCTAACACCTTCTTTGTTGTGTAT